>JADDOH010004331.1:0-113784 GCA_016648135.1 Agrypnia vestita
TTTTCTGCATAATGCGTAAGCAAATGTCTTTGTAATTGTGATTTATTATTAGACGAATAATCGCACTGCGAACATGAAAACGGTTTTTCACCAGTGTGTTTAAGCATATGATCTTGTAAGTATGATTTACGATTGCACGAATACGTACACCGTGAACATGAAAACAGTTTCACTGCATTATGCGTAAGTGCATGTCTTTGTAAGTGTGATTTATTATTGGATGAATAAATGCACTGTGAACATGAAAACCGCTTTTCACTGGTATGCTTAAGCAAATGAACTCGAAAGTAAGATTTACGATTGCACGAATAAGTGCACTGTGAACATGAAAACTGTTTATCTGCATTATGAAAAAGGACGTGTGCTTTTAATTTTGATTTAAAATTGCACAAATAATTGCACTGTTAACATGAAAACAGTTTTTCTGCATTATGCGAAAGCAGGTGTGCTTTTAAGTTTGATTTTTGGTTGCACGAATGATTGCACTGTGGACATGAAAACAGTTTCACTGCATTATGCGTAAGCGTATGTCTTTGTAATTGTTATTTATTGTTTGATGAAAATGTGCACTGTGAACATGAAAACAGTGTCTTACCAGTATGTTTAAGCAAATGATCTTGTAAGGATGATTTTCGATTGCACGAATAATTGCATTGTGAACATGAAAACAGTTTCTCTGCATTATGCGTAAGCGCATGTCTTTGTAAGTGTGATTTATTGTTGGATGAATAATTGCACTGTGAACATGAAAATGGTTTGTCACTGATATGCTTTAGCTCATGAACTTGAAAGTTTGATTTACGATTGCAAGAATAATTGCACTGTGAACATGAAAATAGTTTTTCTCCAGTGTGCTTAAGCACGTGCTCTTGTAAGTATGATTTACGATTACACGAATAATTACACTGTGAACATGAAAATAGTTCCTCTGCGTTATGCGTAAGCGCATGTCTTTGTAAGTGTGATTTATTATTGGATGAATAATTGCAATGTAAACATGAAAAAAGTTTTTTCCCAGTAAGTGAGAGCTCGTGAATTTTTAAAAAATCTTTCTTCTCGCTCGCGTCTGGGCGCAGTGCCCGCACACATGTGAACACTTCCTCACCAGCGGGAGGAAGCGCGCGCCTGCTTGGGGAGGCGTCGGAAATGGTTTCCAGCTTTAGCAGCTTTCCAGGGGCAGACGATGACGCAGTTGGATTATCCGAAGAATCTCGCATTCCCGAGAGATCTGCAATGTAAATATTTTTTGTCACAATACAATGTTTCATGTTTTTTATACAGTTGGTAATTTGATTGACCAATGAATGGGTGTGAATACTGTACGAATAATTTCATCGAAAATCTGGATAGTATTTTAATATTACAGGACTATGTGACGTTACAAAGACGTGAAAATGATCACTCTGTCCATCTATCCATCCGTCCGTAATTTCGTATAACGTCCATAATTTCATTCGTATTAACAAACAAAACAAACGTAGGAAACAAATTAAACAGCCTGAGATGGGGCTTGAGCTCCGGGCCAGCAAATGCGAACCGACCGCTAAACGCATTTTGCTACCGCCGCCTCTCCGTGGACCCCGCCAAAACATGCTATAAATATAAACTGAGGCTTAGCAAGGATGCGAAGCAATATTCGTCATTTTTGACGGGTTACATTTAGTAACTAATATAGTAACTACAGCGGACGCGTAAGTAAATCCGTGTAAAGTAGTAGAGTGAGTTTGCTGGGTAAGTTTCGTGCGTCTACGCTGCCTGGCGAGATTTTCATACACAGCTCCATGTGAAATGCTAGGCCGTAATTGGACGAGCGTTTCGCGCGCAAATAAGGTCCAATCGGCGACTAGCTAGCGAAATACAGGGGTCTAGCTCAAAAATTCACAGTTGCTCATGATCAGTCTGAAATAACGGAGCCCGGGGCATACATTTATAAGAGAGCTGTAATAACAATTGTCGCGCCTGGCCCCAGCAAATGTTATTTCCCGACGTGCGATCTATTGGAATTCCTAATATGTAAGTCCATACACAGGACAGAAAGACCTTCATTAGAGTGATCGCCAACGTCCGGGGGCCTGACAGGGCATACCAAGAAGAAGTCCATATTCTTTTTCTTCTTTATCTTCCAGTAGGTCTGTTGCTCTGTGGTACAGAAAACTACGCTTCCGAAGATGAGGGATAAGGACGAGGTCCAGCTATCCCTCCGTCTTTTCGGTGGTCTTCCCGCTGGGCGTCGTCCAGAGGGGATCTCATTCACTGCTGTTTGCACGAGTTTCTCCGATCCCGCCAGAATCTCCTTCTGGATCTACTCCATCGTGCTGTGTCCTCATTTTTGCAAGTTTTCCTTATGTCTACATTTCGAACACGACACGTAGAGTTTTTCCAGTAATGGATCTCGGCACTTTCATTTCAGATGTTCTAAGGAGTTCTTTATTAGTTATTCACTCATAGGATTGTTACCAGCCCTCATATCTAAAATCATCTTCGGATAAGTTATACAATAAAATGTCAATGCCTAAAAAATATTCTGTGACTATTAACAATCTTTCAGTGCCATTCACTTTATCTATATTATATATTAGGTCCTTACATTGAAATTGGCGTTTAGTATGGAAGGAACATAAAGCCGATTTTTTTTTTTATAATATATTTATTTAATCAAAGTATGTACCATTGCTATCTATGCACTTTTACCATCTTATAGGTAGTTCATCGATCCCTTTATTAAAAAACCATTCGGACGGGAATCACTAAAATCTTTGAAGGCGGTTTGGACTGCCCCATCGGAGTTGAATTTTTTCCTTTGCAAGAAGTTATCCAAATTTCGAAAAAAATGGTAATCTGTTGGGGCAAGATCCGGAGAGTACGGTGGATGTCTTAGACATTCCAATTGAATCTCCTCTAATTTGGTAGCCGTCTGTTGTGCAGTGTGTGGTCTAGCGTTATCATGAAGCAGCAGTAGCCTAGAGCGATTAACCAGCCTCGGTTGTTTAGCAGCTAGCTTTTCCATCATGGTTTGCAGTTGCTGACAATAGACATCTGCCGTAATCGTCTGGCCAGATTTAAGAAAGCTGTAGTGAACGACACCAGCACTAGTCCACCAAACGCTCACAAGTAACTTTTTTGGAGTCAATTTTCGCTTGGGTCATGGTTTGGCTGGTTCGGCAGGGTTCAGCCATTGCGATGATCGCTTCCGATTATCGTACAGGATCCACTTTTCATCACAGGTAATGATTCGATTTAAAATCCCTTCATTATTGTGCCGGTTGAGTAATGCAACGCAGCAGTCAACGCGCGTTTGTTGATTTGCTTCACTCAATTTATGAGGTACCCACCTTTCAAGGAAACATAGCCCATACATTTAGAGGAAACATGATTTTGGAAGGAATAGATACATAAAATCAAGAATTCTATACACTTGAAATAAGTAATCCACGGCGACTGCATTCAAATCATTTTTTATATTTTTTGAGTATCGCTGCCTTTGCTTTTATATCCCACATATAATATATTTATCTAAATAAAGTTATTGAAAATCTATAATATGTGAGGTCAAAACAACACCTTAAAATAGGTTGAAAAATGAGGTGAAAAAATTTCTAAAAAAAATAATAATAATTTGGTGAAAAGAGAAATATAAATGTGGTGGTCCAAGAAGCATAAACACACACACCCCTGTAATGAGGTAACGCATACGCTGACATCAAAAATGGCAGGCCGTCGCCCTCGATACAAAGGCCGAGGCAAGAACGCTGAGGACAGTAAACAGGCGACAAAGTAAGCCGGACCAATGATCGAGTACAAAGGCAATGTATAGCAGGGGGCACGGAGAGAGAGGAAAACTAAATATCTACACGCGCGGCCGAGTAAAGACGAAATCATAACAACACCGAGCCTTTGTTCTGGATCACTATATAAATCAGCGCCTGCATCACCTGCACTATATAAATCAGCCGAGTATCTCACTCGCCCAGGGTCATTCTTACGTCGAAGCGCTCCCCGACCAAAGCCTCACTTCTCGGGGAGCTACCTATCGAGCGGAAGCTCTCGTCATCTATCGATTCATTTTTGTATACCTATAATTATTGTACTTGTAACTTCTGTCGTTATTACATCCAATAAATACTATTCAAACACCGCGACTTTACATCATCAACAACAGTAGAGATCTCCGACTCTACAAATGGAGTGGTGACGCTTGAGTTCAACTCTATCCAAAACCGGAGGGCTCATCCACATCCAAATATACAATGCCGAGAGACAAGCCCAGTGCCAAGCTCTTACCATGAGGCACCTTCACATCTGCTTCCTTCTTAACCGGAGTCTCAGATACGGCTCCTTGCTCCGAGGCTAAAACAGCAGAGGTGGAACTCCTCGCAGTGCTGACAGAAGTGGACGGTTGAGATAACTGCACAGGGGACGGGACCTTTCCACCTGATGAAGTATTTATAATTTAATAACACTAACCAAAAGCTTAGCTAAAATGAAATAAAATTATGTAGCTTTTAGTACCAAAAAAGTTATGACAGACAAAAAAGTTTAGTAATTCTCACCATACCTTAAATCACTTTATTTAAGGAAAAAACGCAAACCACAAACCACGTAAAAAGTGAAAAAGTTAATACGTAGATTTTAAAAAAGGCACATTTAGTGAAAATTATTTTATTCACCATAGAAAAATCTGGAAACTAATCATCTTCATACATTAGTCTGGCAATTGTGTCATTGCAAAAATACATGCACGTTTCATTCTCGTACAGAACCTAACCTAAAATAGATTTTAATAGAAAATAAGTTTTATCTATTCGTTAATACGAGTTTGAACACTTGTTGGGCTTTGGGTGACGTTGGCGCTTGGCCGTGGTTAGCCCAATGTGTACTGGGGCCTTAAGTAGTTACTCTATACATTATGTTTCTCTTTTATCTATGAATTGCATCAACCATAGATGAAACATCTCAAATGTCAAAAATTACCCTAAATATTTAGAAAGCTTTAAGTAAAATTTAGCCTATCCATCTTTAACGGTCACGTCAGGTGTGAGCATTTCAGATCACTGAAAATTAATCAACAATGAACCAACTCCTCACCGGCGCGCTGATCAGCCTTCCTGGAATACTCCGAGCACTCCTGCTTGATGTCAGGAAACGATATCTCTATCTCCACGTAGGGCGCTCCACCGCCTGCTCCTTCATCGCCGCTCCCGGCTGCAGACCCTGGCTCGAGCTTGATGGCAGGGACATCTTGCTCAGCGCGGTTCATGATTCTGGGTTGGTTCAGCGAGCACGAGACGCGGTCGGCAAATGGCGGCAAATCGTTAATTGAATGTCGACCATAGACACGAGCGTTACGTAGACTTTTTTTCAATTAACCGATAGGTAGGTGTTTAACCAATAATAATGTTATTTAGATAATTTTCGTACAGTTTTGATATAGGTAGGAACCAATTGATTGATTTATGTGAATTTTCCCCTTAATATGTAGGTGTAATACATAAAATAAAAAGAATTGTAATGATATTTTCATATACGAAAAACGTGTAGAAATTTTGATGTTAGAGTTAAAGAACACTAAACGTGTTTAAACAGCAATAATTATTCCAAATTTTCTAACCGTTTTTGGCTATGGATCATTCTTTTGATATGAATAAGGGTTTATATATTTTACATATATATTATACAGAATCATAGTTTGATAAATTAAGGGGGGTCAAGTATTTCAATTAATATTTTCTTTTCGAATTCCGTCATTGTTTTCAAAATTTTGCGTTTAGGACCGAGACAAGCATGGTTATTGTGAACGTTTTTTTTAATTGCATAACAGATTGCTCAATTTACTATGCAAGTTATGACGTGAAGTGAGTTCTTATAGGTGGCGATCTTCTGTTCTAGCGAGCTTTCAATGCTATCATTGCGTACATGATCGCTCATTTCATTAAAGAGTGGCACACTACACGTTAAGGTGTGCCTATTCATTACATCCGTTCTGCATTTTGGGATATAAAATAGCGCGAGACCTCGATTTCGCAAATAATTATTTGTTACACACATGATATTTCTCTAGGGAGTTCGGAACGTCCATGTTTTATTTGGCCGGTTCAGAACTGAAATGCCGGGCAATCAGACAACAAGCGTTGCCGGCATTTCAGTTTTCTCACGCACGGCAGCGACGTTTGCTTTGTTGAAAGAGATTTATTTTATTTCTAGTTGCTGGAAGCAGTAAAGCGGCATCTTTAACTACCGCCCGTGAAATCTCATTAGCTACCTGCGCTTGGTGAAGATGCGCGAATACCGAATATGACACAAAATTTGTTTCATATTTGAATTTTGACGGAGATAGTAAATATTCATCACTGAAAAGCATTATTCATGCGCGTGTCTTTCCAAGTTTGTAATGTCTTGCCTCAAGTTGCCATCTGTCAAATATAAAGGAATAACAAAAACTGGCATAAATGTGGGTATATTATTATTTAATGTTCTTTAGGGCTTCAACATATAAAATAGGTAAAATATTACACTATTATACAATATTTAAAATATATACGTATATAATATGATAGTTACTAATATGCCCACCTGTGATAACTTGATAGAAAAAAAATACAATTTTTCAATAGGTAAGTCTGACCTACGGAACGACACCTTTACCAACAATAAGTGGTATACTCAAGCCATGTATTCACTAGGGGACAAATCGTGAAACATTCCGCGCGGCATGTCCCATCAACATCTACGCTCATGTTTAGGGGACAATGACGCGGTCATTTTATGTGTACACACCGGGACTCACTTATGACTTGTCGCGGAAATGTCGCCCGATGAGGGTATGATGACAGCTGCGTATCTATTTACACTTGCCGCCCAATGAGGTTTTGACGACAGCTGCGTATCTATTTATTTTAACGAGTTTCTCGAAACGTAAGAGGAGATAAAGGTGGTGGGTGCGAAATTATTTACTGCAAAGAGAAAGAAGGATGGATATTTTATGCGATCTTCGAATGTCTGACGGATCTTTTGTCAATATCACTCGAATGAAAACAACTGATTTTGACAATTTATTACAAATAATCGGGCTTTCCATAGCCAAGCAAGACAAGAACGCTGTTGGCCCTCACATCATTTTATTTTTATATTCACGGTTTAAAGTGTCCCACAAAATTGTACGGCTTTGGTAGAGCGCGATGAGTTGGAGAACAATTTCGTTTCCCCACATTTTAATGTCATGACGGACAGCGCATGCGCATTCACTTGTAAACATACCACGTGGTAATGACGCGCAGCGTGATGTCCCCGTTAGCTCGCTCGGGTACCGTGCGCATGGCAACATTGCCAAGGCACGTAGAAATGCCCCGCCATGTTGTGCGCGACGTCGCGGAACAGTGCGCGACGTTGCAACGTCACGTAAACTCTATGCCGCGCGTGATGTTCAGGGACAATCTGTCCCCTAGTGAATACATGGCTTCAACATTTACAAAATGACGAACAATGTGAATGAAACAAATATTATAAAATAGGTGCAGGCACGTAGCTGGAGCCTCGCTGCAGGGGAGAGGCTCATAACAGCGGCCGGGGGCAGCAGCAAGAGCTCTGCGGCGAGGCTGTGGTAGCATTTATGGTAGAAGTGGTTAGGAATCCGGGCTACGTAGGGTTAGTTCGGTCTAGTAACCGTTGTTAATCTGATGCCCACAGTTATATTAAAATGGTCTTCCAATGGCAATTCGACCGCGTCGATGTGAAGTCCGTTTTGAGCTCAAAAAGACACTGACACAGACTACATCATCACACCTTGAAGACTTTATTGACTTTGATGCGTCCGCGACCTGCATGTGACGTTCCGCATCGCGTCCTTTTTAAATTAGAATATAAGTTTTATTTTAAAATAGGTTTCGGTAATTTTAAATTTCGCGCGGCACCACGGGTTGCCACCCCGCACCGCCAGGGGTTGGTAGGGTGCGGTGAGACTACCCCCCCTCCCCCGCATACACAGAGAGTTGAAGCCGGGATGCTAAGAACGCCCCCTTGTCTCGTTCCGACCGCCACCGCCGCAACAGCTCGGGCTCCTCGCCCGCGGCCGCCCCTTCGGCGGCAGGCCCTGAGCCGCCGCCACGTGTGTTCAAGAACACGGGGCGGCGCCGTCAACGTCGCTTGAGGGGAAGGCGGCTCGCAGCGCTTGGGACGGTTCCAGATGATGGCCGCTTCACCACGGCGGGCTCTGAGCCGCCGCCACGTGCGCTCAAGAACGCGGGGCGGCGCCGTCAATGTCGTTGAGGAGAAGGCGGTCTGCAGCGCTCTGGACGTGCTTCTGCGGCCTGGACCACGTGCGAGACTCCGGCCAAATCCCGCGCCAAAATCTGATCCACGGGCGCTCCCCATGCGGCTGGCCACCCGCGGCATCCAGATGGCGGCAACGAGGGTCTCCGCTAGTGAACACGTGTTTTTTTTTTTTGTGGACTAAAATGTGAAAGGACACGACGAACTTATGTGGGAGTAGGAACGGGTTGTGCTTAGGTTAAGATTAGCTATAAAGTTAGTAATAGTGTTCTAGAGTAAGATTTGACTGTTTGTTTTTGTAATAAATATATATAATAGTGCTAGAGTGTTTGAAATCCCCGCTCCACCTTCCTTGACAAGGCAACTTATTGATAGACAAAGACAGTATAATTTAAACCGCCCTATCAACTTGGAGAATATGAGGAACGTCACATTTATAAAGGTCCTACCTCTCGAATAATTAATAATAATAATATAATACGTCTATGGTCCGTTCGTGTCTATGGTCGGTCATTCATATCATTCGACGATCGCCATTTGCTACTAGAGTCTCTCACTAGCCGGAAGGTACAAGAACCATGAGCGCTGACCAAGATGTTCTTGTTATCAAGCCCGAGCCAGGGTCTGCAGCCGGGAGCGGCGATGAAGGAGCAGGCGATGGAGCGCCCTACATAGAGATGGACATATCGTATCCTGACATCAAGCAGGAGTGCTTGGAATACTCCAGGAAGGCCGACCAGCGCGCCGGTGAGGAGTTGGTTCATTATTGATTAATTCATAGTGATGTGAAATGCTTGTACCTGATGTGATCGTTTAAGATGGCAAGGTTAAATTGTACTTTACGGTTTCTAAATTTTCACCCCCACATTTTGAGAAGTTTTATCTATGACTAAGATCAGTCTACTAGGGATGACAAGTTTCGTTCAGTGATAATTATCGTTCGCCTTGACGTTCATTCAGGTGAACGGACGTCTTACGTACGTCACGTAAGAGTATGTCTTTTTAAGTGTGATTTCCTATTGCAAGAATAATTGCACTGATAACATGAAAAAAGTTTTTTTCCAGTGTGGTTAAACACATGTGCTTTTAAATTTGACTTATCATTGCAAGAATAATTGCACTGCGAACATGAAAACAGTTTTTCACCAGAGTGCGTAAGAGTATGTCTTTTTAAGCGTGATTTTATATTGCATGAATAACTGCACTGCGAACATGAAAACAGTTTTTCACCAGAGTGCGTAAGAGTATGTCTTTTTAAGCGTGATTTTATATTGCATGAATAACTGCACTGCAAACATGATAACATCTTCTTTTCAGCAATACTAAGCGGCTGCTGTCCGGAGGCGGGCGAAGGTCCACTTGAATTTTCCTTTACAGAATCTTGCATTCTTAAGAGATCTGCAAAGTAAGTATTTACTCATACATAGGGCCTAAAATATTTAACATATTTAAAACAGACTTCCCGGAAATCAGAATATACTCAATTAATAAAATAAAAGCTTTAGCAAACAACTGGCTACCTCCAAAGGTAGAACAGCAACTGAAAATTTACTTACTGTAATTGCATAATAATGTCTACAAATAAAAATATATACCTATATAAGTAAATAAATAAATTAAGGAAAATAAAAAATAATCTTAAACAAAACTTTAACCCTTTTTACATTAAACAATTATTCTACACATATTTACACTTGGACTTATGACTCACTCAACTTTCACTAACATTACACTTGATACTTTGTAGATATATAATTACTACCTTATGAAAATAAATATTACTGACGAATTCAAAAAAATATTATAATTGTGTTCTATGGGATAGGCGTAGCCTAGTAGAGTGGCATAATCGACAAATTTAACAAAAAAAATGTGTAATTTATCTTATATTTTATCGTTAAACTAGTATTAAGTACCTTTATTTGTAAACAAGGATTTTTTGAAATAAATAAATAAAAATAAAATTAAATTATAGCGCCAATTTAGGTGCGGCCCGTGTAAAATATTCATTCTTGAAAGTGGATAAGTGTTAATTTGTAAACATGGAAAAATTTAGTTCGGATTCCGGCGGTAGGTATAAAATGATATTACAACCATTATGACAGAATATGCATGAGTCGCTAGTTAGAAGAATATGTTAATTGCTTATTTTTTTATTATTTTTTCTTTACGGCCGATCACACAATTGTTGAAGGGTCGTTGGTGAAAGTAAACGGAAATTTGTTAAAACCAAATTAATTAATCAATTATAAAGACATACAGAAAAATGTAATCCACATAAAAATATTTGGATGCTACCGGGATTCGAACCCGGGTCACCTTCTTTCCGGGGCCGGTGCTCTGACCACTAAGCTATAGGAGCCTTGTAGAATTCCGTTAATATATTGACCTTATATGTAATTCTCATTTTTATTAATTGATTCATTTTTATTTTTGTCCATAGAGCAATCCATTTTTTTGATATGGTAGTTCAAATTACGTTGCAATACTACCGCTAGATGGACGCCAGAATTAATCGATTTATTTATTTTATTTAGACACATTTGAATACAACAAAGTTCTTTGAAATTTTTTAAAACAAATTAATTAATCAATTAGAAAGACATACAGAAAAATCTAATCCACGAAAAAATATTTATCACAGAACTTTGTTCAGAAAAATTACAACTTCACAAATATGAATGTGTTCTTGAATGTAAACGGAAATTTTATTTGTAACGGTTAACAGTTCGAAAAGAACAGATTATTTATGAACGAACCATCTCTAATGAGATAAGCACATTATCTATGGCATCTGTCACGAAATTTGTATTGATTTTTTCTGACACAATCACACAAACAAAAGTTTTCTTTCAGGATGACATATCATTTACCCTTATTACAGCATCCACCACAATTAGCCTCATTTCAAACCACATTGAAAATGAAATAAAGAAAATACTTGAGAAGAAATATAAACATGCCTAGATAGGGCTATAGAAATCGAGCTTTTCTTTTCGAGCAGGTTCATAGAATTGAAACATTAAAATCGTAAGCCGAAGTGCACTATGACAACAAATTCAGCACAAATAGACCAGGACGGTGCAATAATATGAAATATGTGTCGTGTAATTTATTTAATATTATTAAATTGTATTTTGACCTTGTGACGCACACACTAAGAGCTTTCCCCAAAACATTCCACACATAAGTTAAACCTTGATGTAATTTAAATTATTATATTTTTTCTAAATCTTCCGTAGTGACTAACACTGAAATTGTAAAACGTTGTCTCGCGAGCCGCCCGAGCGGTCAAAGTACCTACTATAGGTTTTAAGAGAACCTAATATATGAAGATTAAAATCTGCTTTTTGTTTTCGAAATCCGGTAACCTCTGTTTAGACTTCTTTCCATCGTTAAAGTCACTTCATGTGTGCGCGTTTAATATCTCTGAGAATGAATCAATAATGAAGCAACTCCTCACCGGCGCGCTGGTCGGCCCTCCTGGAGCACTCCTGCTTGATGTCGGGAGACGATATGTCTATATCAGCCCAGAACGCTTCATCGCCGCTCTCGGCGGCAGACCCTGGCTCGGGCTTGACGTCAGGAACATCTTGGACAGCGCGGCTCATGGTCCTGGTACCCTCTATCTACGACGAGAAGCAATTAGCAAATGGCGTTTGTCAAACGACCGCCGACTGGAGGCGGGTCGTTAATGAACGAACTGTTATTCATGAACAGTTAACTTTACTGAACGAACGAATGGTACCGTTCATTTTAGTGAACTAGTTTCATTAGATCAGCCTATCTGAAATCAATTTTTTTTAAGCGATGAGTATTGGTAGAAATTTATTGTTCATTGTTCATCAAATGAAGGCGTCCCTATAAAAACGGTCTTAATATTACATCAGGTCAAAAAGTGATTTTATTATTTTAATATGATCTATACAACAATATACATCATGTGCGGTATTTATTTTACATGAATTCAACTCAATCTTGCCGAAATTCGACATCAAAAGTTACAAAGCTAACGTGGAAAAAAAGTCTATATTCATCTGGTAGTAACAAATATAAAGGATGCCGACAGTTCCAAGATGTCACTGGGATACACGAAATAACAAAGAAAACACTTATAAAAGGCATGTGAATTTTATAAAATGAAAAAATCGGAGATTCTGCTTATTTATTTCACAAAGTGTTTTTCCTCTCTGATTTTATAACATAAATTGCTCATGCTAGCAAGAAGCATAAAATAATTTAATTTATGACTTCTGAACCGTTGAATGATTTTAGTACAACAGTTCACTCGTTGAGAGTGTTGAAAAGTTCGTTCATGTACGTGTCTCTAGGGAGCATATTGTCTATGGCATCTATCACACCACATGCGCAATACTTTAATATTTTCGAAATCTGGTCACCTTGGCTTCGGCCCGGTTGTTTCAAGTTCGATCAAAGTAAATGGAAATCCTGGCTTAAACTGAGCTTAACCTCAAGGTCACGCGAAATCTCGAAGAATTGAGTTGTTTCAAATTAAAAATCTGTTAAAATCGGATCATAGACAAATGCACGCCAAAATACTTTTGCATATGGCAACACATAATTTAAATTTCATTTGACAGCAAGCAGATCAAAGTAGATGTTTCGAAACATGTCATCAACAATGCTGTTTTACTGAAGATTTCCACAAGAAGATGAAAGGAGACTAGCGGGCCGCATTACGCAACTAATTTAATGTTTTGTTGCTTTGTTCCCGCCTAAATGCGTACTGTCCAACAGATTTTCGAAGTAGATTCGAGAATACGAAGAAAAGCGCCAGGAAGGTTAGTTATTGACGAAATTAAATGTTATCTTACCTATTTAGTGTTTGCAAGAACAATATGTTTTTATTTGATCTGTATTGTATTTCTTTAGTTTTTCTGTTTATAACCTTTTCTTTGTTTGCAGGTAATAAGAAAAGTGAATCCAAAAGCCTACGACTGATATGCAGAATAAATTATATGTGGTTAGATATTTTCAAAACCCAACTATCTAAAGAATCGGCAGGAAATTCACGAAGTTGTTTTGGAAAGACATAATGCCAAAAGAGATCTGGCTTAATTTTATTACAAGTTGTATTTTTTATTAAAATATTCATTTTCCTGTTAATAGGTAGGTATATAAAATACAATAAAATAAAAGAATTTCATACACCGAATACTTATATTGTTTTATTACTATTATTCCGCGGACGTCCTCTGCTTCTGCTGCTTTCGACAAACAATTTTCCTTGCCATCCTTTCTTTGCTCATCTGTTCCACAAGACCAAACCAGTGGCCATGTCACTAGCTCTGCATACTGAGAATTCCGAGTTCGATTCCCGGTGAGGTCGCAATACATCTTTCTGATTTCTTTAAAATCTAGGTGTTCTTGTCGGACCGCATTGAAAATTGGGCCTTCAGGCCCATTGTAGCATTAAAAATTGCTGGACATTTGGTTTGAGGGCATAGTCCCGGTCTCCTACAATATAGCAATTACCAAATCTGGTATCTCGTACCGTTTGTCGTAATTTGATATTTTGTTTGGACATAATGACAAATATATTTCTGATTTTTATAGTGCTCTTTGGCTGACTAAAATGTGGTCTGTGGTCAGCCATTGCTCTGGTAATGGCTGACACTATCCGCAGTCCAGGAAGCAGTGTTCCAGATAACTCACCTACGCACTTTTCATGGATATAAATGTAAAATTATCAAAACTCGAGTGAAATAGAAACCTTGAAAAAAATATTGTCGACAATGCCCTGCGGTAAAATTCATTTAGAGTTGCGGAAAAATCAATTTCTTATGACAAAAAAGTATTGTTCGAGATCTAACGTAAAGATCGAGATTCTCCTGTTAAGGATATACTGTAGGATCAGTCGATCGTCAGAAAAGCCTATCACCCTACATAATATTGTACATTTCGACACTTTGTATGTAAAATGTCGAAAAATTAAAAAATATTTTATTGACAGATGTCAATTACATTGCACAGTGCGCATGTGCGACTCTGACCGAGAGTTTAATCTTAAATTTCCGCTCAGAATTCTCTGACAGATTTCGCTTAGGCCCGGTTGTTTCAAATTCGATCAAAGTAAGCGTAGAGTTTAAACTGAAATTTTACGTTCTCCACCAGACGATCCGTTTTCGTAAAAATCTATGCTTTTATCGACCGCTTACTTTGATCGAACTTGAAACAACCGGGCCTTAGTCCGATTTGAAACAACTAAATACTAAAAATTTCAGTTTAAACTGTACGCTTACTTTGATCGAACTTGAAACAACCGGGCCTTAGGCCACGTTGTTTCATGTTCGATCAAACTAAGCGATCGATTAAAGCATAGATTTTAACGAAAACGGATCGTCTGATTGGTGGAGAACGTAAAAATATATGCTTTAAAAGAACGCTTACTTTAATCCAACTTGAAACAACCGGCCCTTAGACTGTTTTCTTTTTACTCCCTTTATTTTAACTCATGGCGTCTGGTTGTCTGTCTGACGAAAAAACTTTGGATCGATTTTTAACCCTTTTCCCGTTATCCAATCCAAGCTGAAACTTTGCAAGCAGACTCATGGCGACGATAAAAATGATCTATCAAATTTTCGTTAAAAAAAAATAATTAAAGTATAATTTTGGATTTTTAGAAATTCTAATGGTTTTTTTTAAATTGGAATCATTACAAAAGTTTGATTACTACCAACGGCGGCCTGATGACGTCACGGAATATTTAAAATTTGAATTACTCCGTCGATAGGTATAATAGGTACTTCACTACGAATTTCGAAAAATTGTGATAATTGGTTCACAGATGACAGCACACTTCGGTTTTTTGGGAAGATTTCAAATAATAATTTATTTCTTTTAGATTTCTGCTTAGTTTTGAATAATTCTATATTACTAAATCATTTGACCCTAGAAATTCATAAGGTACCTACGATATTGCTGATAATTGAAGCTATCAAAATCTTGATTAAATTGACTGACAAATGTTTTTAAAATTTAATCATCAAAGTAACTTATCGGAGCTCAAAACATCTGACATTTTAGAAATATATTAAATTCCTGCAAGCTTAGGCCCGGTTGTTTCAAGTTCGATCAAAGTAAGCGGTCGATAAAAGCATAGATTTTTACGAAAACGGATCGTCTGATTGGTGGAGAACGTAAAATTTCAGTTTAAACTCTACGCTTACTTTGATCGAATTTGAAACAACCGGGCCTTAGTGTTATTTTATACGTTTTAATTCGTCTTTAATTGATAAGATTTTCATTCGCCAAAAGGAATGTAAGAGGAAATAAAACGAAAAAAAATTCAAATGGAGATAAAGAGATATTTTTAGAGATTTCTGACATAGATGTTTGTCTAGACATGTCTCATTTTCAGTCAATCAATTATTTAATTACATGATGGTAAACTTAATTTACAAAGAAAAGGAGTAAAATAAAATCTTGGTTTTAAATTTTGTGACCTTTGGCTTCTTAACCCACCATTGGTGACCCCGGTCTCATGCACCGGAATTTACAATGGAAGATTTTTCAAAATATTTTATTTATTATTTATTTTTATTTTTAATTATATATTCTTTGACAATAAAACAAAAATATTTCATTAATCACAGCACGTTTATTATATTTCTAATTATTGTAAAACAGTTTCACTTAAAACATTAAAATTTGCTAACTTTTGAAACATGACTTTTTTTAAATATGAGAAAACACAAAAATCAATATATTTTTTTTAATTAGTTCAATATTTTCAATTTTTTGACACTAGGTTCAATCAATTTCATAGCCACATTCTTAATCAGGTGACGACGTTTAAGCTTTTACTTTTGATTGTTAGCTGTATGTATTTTTTTTTTTTTTAAATAAAATAGAGATGCGAACACGGAATACGTGTCACATCAATATTCTTACTATTTTCAAACTAAGCTAAACGCTTGTGCTATGAAAACAGGACTAACTTGCTAGTCTGGAGTGAGGTTCGAACCCGCGACCTTTGGATCACGAGGCGAGTGTCCTAACCACAAGACCAACAAGCTACTCTAGTATCTTTAAAAGCTATCCATACCGTATAAAGTATTGATTCTTCAGTACAACTAGTCTAATCATATGTTAGTATATCTGTTGATATGAAACAATAATAATATGTTAGTAGATCTGGTTGAATCTTACTTTCCAAGTAGGTACTCCAGGAAAGTTGACTTTTTTTATGGCCATGGTTTTTATAATGGAACTAGCCATAACCCATCAAAAATGATGGTACTTTTACATGTCAGTTCGGTTCGGTTAAAAAAAAATTCAAAAATAATAATGTTTGAAAAAAGTTTTAGTTTAAAAAATGTTCGAAAAAAAAATTCTCGGAAAAAAAAAATTCAATTTTTTTTTTCTTTTAAATTATTTTACTAAAAAAATTTACGGACGTTACACGATGTTACGCGGACGGATGGATGAATGAACGGACAGATAACGAAATTATTATAATTGGGATATCATCGTGAATACCTGATTAATTATGTTTTTCAAAAATGATGGCCAAAAATTACGGCAGTATGTGAGCTAGTTGTGGCCATGTCCATGGCCAAAACTAGAACAAAAGTAAGATTGCTGTGCCAGTTTGATGAATCAGTTTACTTAAAACTGCTTGCAACGGTTACTCCCTTAATTCAGAAAAAGGATGCTACTATGAGAGATGCTATTTCTCCACACCCAAAACTTGGGGCAACTTTAAGATTTCTCGCAACGAATACCTTAAATTTTCTACTGTAACATCATCTCAAGCTCTCAGTAAAATTACAGATATATAAAAAAACAGTATTGTTTAAAGTTTAAATCATCATTTTTTTTATAGTTAAAGAATCAAAATACACAATAAGAAATCGAATGACATAATTATAAATCAAAATACAAAACTAGATATAAAAAATTAGAAGAAAAAAATTGGAATGAAAATACAGAATAGCTGTGGTACAAATGAAACCTGCACAGGCGAGCACCACACGTGCGCTGGTCTGCACACCTGCGCAGGCAATAATAATCGTATTTCAATTCCTCTCTGAACGCCTGTGCAGTTCTGTAAATCTGTACATTTTTTAGGCACACACGCTCCGGTATACCTGCACAGGCATACTTAACAGGATCCATTTTTTTTCCAATTCGGATTTTTTTTAATAAATAGAGATGTGAACACGGAATACATGTCACATCAATATTCCTACTATTTTCGAACTAAGCTAAACGCTTCTACTATGAAGATAGGACTAACTTGCTGGTCTGGAGTGAGATTCGAGCCCGCGACCTTTGGATCACGAGGTGAGAGTCCTAACCACGAGACCAACATATATAAATATATATATATTATATATATAAATAAAATATTATATATGTATATATATATATATCTATAATATATATAATATATATATTTATTAAATAAGAAATCAATGGTTAGTTATATTAGATACTATAATCACTTGAATAGAAATTGTAGCAGTCTTAACTCTAAATTTTTTCTTATGAATCAACTTTTTCTTAGACTAAAAGTTAAAAAATTCTAAAAATATATGAATAAGTATCAGACAAAAAAGTAACAGATTTTAAAAATGAATACAAAATTGTTCAGAAAATAACAACTAAAATCACACTACTTCTTATAAGAAAATACTGTCAGATGCTCTTTGTCACGAAAAATTCACAAGCAGAATTTGCAGAGCATTTTAAAACGTGTCACGCATAAGGGTATTGCATTTTGCTCAGCGATGGACAGTCTTCGTCTTTATGCTAGATGGGCAGAAAGTACATTCCTTTATTTAATTTATTATTATTTATTTATCTATCTAACATCACACTTTGGTCGAATTCAGAGCCTGGTAAAATAGGTCCTACCCAATCATCTCCAGGTTAATATTTTTTTCAACTACACGCGCAAGCTGTATAAAGGCGGCGCGACCGGAGGAACAAAACCATTCACTTTCCCCGCCGTTGGAAGATGTTTTTATTTTCAAAAATGATACATAAAAAATATAAATACCAGAGGAAGGCAAGCGTGAAGTGAGGTCCCACGCGAGAGCGTCATTCCTTAGCACCGCTGGAGCAGACGTGAGAACGAAGAACCACCATCGTCGACACCATCATCATATCCATACATGGAAGTCGGACATCAAAGATGTAAACGCCGTAAATTGTCGGGCATCTTTTGCATTCGCCTTTTTTAGAGTCTTATGTTTACCTTTATGGTTTTATTACAATAAGCACTTACGGTTAACACCTTTGTTTTGTCAGCGATGGAGTCGGCTTTCTATTATTCTTTAGTATTAAGCTTTCATAAATATTTTAGCCGACAAACAAGAAGTTATATACAAAATAATTTTTAAAAAACTTGCACGTGGGGTGAGATGTGAAGTAATATAAACGTATCTAAAATTTTGTCAGTTATCGAGATATTTTTATGTGTTTTTATTTTAATTTGTATTTCTAAATTCAACATTATTTTTCAATATATTTTTTGTTGTTTTTTTATAACATACTACAATTATTGTGTTTTTTTTTAAACTTTACGAATATATTCGAATCTATTATCATTAACTATTCGATATTCGAATAGTTGGAATCGCGAATATTTGTAGGCTCTAATTGTGAGGCTTCTCGCATTCCCTGTATGATGACACCAATTTTCTATTGTCTTGGATCGTTTTTCCTTTAACCCCTCCTGTCCCCGCTTGTTGCCGACTGCTATTGAGACCTGTTTTGAAGTTCTGCTATTGAGACCTGTTTGGAAGTTCTGCTATTGAGACCTGTTTGGAAGTTCTGCTATTGAGACCTGTTTGGAAGTTCTGCTATTGAGACCTGTTTGGAAGTTCTACTATTGAGACCTGTTTGGAAGTTCTGCTATGGCAATTCGACCGTGTGTATGTGAAGCGTGTATTCAGCCCTGAAAGATACATACTTATCAAATATATGTATGTTTGTTTAATTTAAAAAAAGTTTCTATATATATATTTATATATACTCACCGAAGTTTTAAGATTTTAGTGTACGATTGAAATAGTAATAAATAAATATTTTTTAGAAAAATTAAATTATATTAAATCAAAAAAGTATACAAAGTTATTTTAGTCAAAACAACTAAACAATGTTTAAAATTCTATAATCTTATTCTGACTTCTATGAAAATCACAGTGAATTAAAATAAATATTTTGGGATTGATTACACATACAATATTGATTGCACTTACAGCCACACTGTGAACAAGCAAAAAGGTTTATACCCATACTATGTAAGAACACATACTATTTAATGTGCCAAAAGATCACACGAATAACTGAACATTGACAATGAAAAAGGTTTGCCTCCAATGTACGAGCGTGCATATCTCTTAAATAAGACTTACGATTGCATTATTTCACTGTGAACATGAAAATAGTTTTTTATTTTATTGAAAATAGTGCTTAAGAAAATGTACTTTTACTATTGAACGAATAATAACACTGGCAACATGAAAATAGTTTTTCTCCAATATCTCCAATGACTTCTAATCGCACTGCCTGAAAACAGTTTCTATCCGATGTGAGTACCAGCATGCCTTTTTAAATCTGACTTCTGATGGCACGAATAACTGCACTGCGAACATGAAAATAGTTTCTTTCCAGTGTGCTTAAGAGCGTGTCTTTTGAAGTGCGACTTCCGATTGCAAGAATAATCGCACTGCAAACATGAAAAAAGTTTTTCTCCAGTGTGTTTGAGCAAATGAACCTTTAAGCTTGAATTATAGTTGCACGAATAATTGCAATGCGAACATGAATAAAGTTTTTCTCCACCATGCTTCAAAACGTGCACTTTTAAATCTGACTTCCGTTTGCAGGAATAATTACACTTTGAACATGAAAATAGATTCTCTCCAGTGTGCTTAAGCACATGTACTTCTAAATATGACTTCTGATTACACGAATAATTGCACTGCGTACATGCATATAGTTTCTCTCCGGTGTGCGTAAGAGCATGCCTTTTTAAGTGTGACTTCCGATTGCAAGAATAATTGCATTGCAAACATGAAAAAATTTTTTCTCCAGTGTGCTGAAGCAGATGTAATTCTAAATGTGACTTCTGATTGCACGAATATTTGCACTGCGAACATGAAAATAGTTTATCTTCAGTGTGCGTAAGAGCATGTCTTTGTAAGTGTGACTTCCGATTGCAAGAATAATCGCATTGCGAACATGAAAACAGTTTTACTCCAGTGTGTGTAAGAGCATGTCTTTGTAAGTGTGACTTCCGATTGCAAGAATAGCTGCACTGTAAACATGAAAAAGGTTTTTCTCCAGTGTGCTGAAGCACATGCACTTTTAAGTGTGACTTCTGATTGCATGAATAATTGCACTGTGAACACGCAAACAATTTCTTCCCAGTGCGTGACACTTCACCAATTCTTAAGGAAGCTTTCTGCTTGGAACTTGGATACACCTTCTCACCAGCAGGAGTGAGTGTGTACCTGCTTGATGAGTTTTTAACTTTGGAAACGGTCTCCAATTTCGCCTGCTTTCTAGGGGCAGGCGAACACACAGATGGCTTTTCCAAAAAAGAATCTTCGATTTTCAAGCGATCTGGAATGTAAATATTTTTGGTATTAGTACAATGTTTTATGTTTCTTAATATTGAGTGCTTTGTAGATTCTACGAAAAGGATTACCATATTATTAAATTGTGGATTGCCCTACTATTTGAACGACATCTGCTATCATGGATGACGTTCAAATAGTAATGTCATAATAAAGAAATATATATTACATATCTTCAACAACATAACATCAGTGAAAGCCCAGATGGAATTAGCATTCAAGATTATTCTCCGATGATACATTAATCTATAATCTATATTTAATAGATAAACTGAACGAAGACTTAAGAAGTATAATAGTCTGGCTAAAAATAAATAATCATAAATTATAAGTCAGCAAAACGAAATAGCCAAAATAAAACATGAAATCTGGTGTTAAACGTAAATATGATCTTATTGAAAGGTGGGTGAAATTAAATTCAAGGTTTTTAATGTTTTATATAAACAAATAAAAATTCTTGGAAGACTGAGAAAAAAATTCAGTAAAAATAGTGCGGAGTTAATATAAAAAAAACTAAATTACTCCTCCCATAAACTATTATGCTACAGTCTTGTATTTGGCATGAAGGAAACATCAAGAAACTAAAAGTGATGCAAAACAGGGCAAGAGTCTTCTTAAAAAAGTAAATTCAGCAGAATTGAAGTAATGAGAAGAGCATTCAATTCGATTTGCACATAAAATTCTTTGTAGCAAAATACCAAAATATTTTTTGAATAAAAACGTTGTAAATAGTGATTTATATAACAGTAAAACTAGAAAAAGGAATAGAATGACATTACCATAAAAGAAAAAAGTCTAAAGTACAGGGGTGTAAAAATGTATGATGAGATGCCTGAAAACATGAAGAATAGAATTGTACATTATATAGGATGTTATTATAGATTGTATATTAATAATATATATATTTTAAGAATTGATAGATTACAGGGTATTATAGAAACCGTATGTTTATCCGAGAAACGATTCTCGACGTTTCGTTGAATTCTTATTCAACGTCATCAGGAGGACGACCTTTACCCGCGGAGGTAGAGGGCGGACTGATTACTGCTTTCGAGGACGTAAATTATATGCACTTTGTTGTGGATTTACGCCCTCGAATCAGTCAGCCCTCTACCTCTGCGGATAACGGTCGTCCTCCTGACGACGTTGAATAAGAATTCAGCGAAACGTCGAGAATCGTTTCTCGGAAAAACATACGGTTCATACAAAATATCCGCAACCAGTTAGAGTTATATATGTCTTACGACCGTACAACCTTAACTCTTTAATAAGGGTATTATAATTTATGTAAATGTAAATATACTATGTAGTAAAAATCGTAGACTGTAAAATGTAAAATACGATAAGTTATATTAACTAACTCCTGTATATAACTGCGCAATCGTTGGGAAACACCAGGCTGTTGTCAAAATTTCATACGGATTTATGAAGTAGTTTTGTTTTGGTAGCTGCTGAATGTGGGAAAGTTTGTGTTAATTTGCAAACATGGATAAATGGGCAAAAATGGCAAGGGGTGTGAATTTTTTTGGATGGCAAGACGTGTGAGGAAATAAGTGATTTTGCTTGCGTTTATGAGGTCCATGCACCTTCGATGATCTGATATCGGTTTATTGATTTTGAGGTGATAAGATGAAGAGGTGACTACGGAGGATGCGGTCAGCAAAATCCACGACATCGTGTGAGCAGACCGACGGGCAAAAATCAGAGACATGGCTGACATAAACTTATCAATGTTAAGCGTACATGAAAATCGGCGGGATGGGTGCCGCGTTTGCTTACTGTTCGGACAGTTTAAGCGTAATCCTTAAGGGTTTCTGCGGCGTTTCGGGACCGGACGAAACATGGATACACCACTACATGGCAGAAATGAAAGAACTGTCAAACGGTGGACTTCACCCGGCCCCTGCTCTGAGGATGACGAAAACGATTCCATCGGCAAGTCGTGGCCAACATTTTTTGCACCATCTTCACCGACTTCTTGGAGAAAGGAAAGGCAATTGCCGTTCACTTTATGAAAGCCACTTGCATCAGTGTGAGCGATACCCTCTGTAACACGTAAACTGTGTGGTGGTATTCCTTTTTTAAAGCTACTGCATTGGCCACTTCGGTATCACACTGGCAGTCACGCGGAGCGGTCGTTTCGTTGTTTAATATTTTTTATTTAAAGATACTGTGACTGAAGATCACGATTCGGCGACCACAGACTTGAATCAATTTTATATAAATTTAGATGAGGATTCGGAGTCCAATACAGACGACAATAGTTTATATTTTTGAATAAAATTAATTATAAGATTTTGAAACCGTTTAACTACAATTATACCTGCTAATATATATAATTTATTTTAACTAGCTATAAACCCATCAAAAATGACGTGCTTTTGTTATATATTTCGGCCGCCAGTTAATGCTGGGAGAACAGCGCTATCTAGAGTAGCGTCTTGATAACGTTAGTGACGGAGATTATTAAAAAGAGAATTATCCTTTTTTTCTCCCTATACCTCATTAAATTACATTATTACCTGATAATTCTGGTAGCGTTGGTGATGTACGTTGTTACGTACAGAATTATATATTTTGATTAATGATTAATACCAAAGACTTGCGACATAGTAGGTAATAGATTCACTTATTTGATTTAATTTCCAGTAAACTGACATATTAAAAATATCATAATTAAGAGTATTTTATTTTAAAAAGCATATATATAGTCAATGTTTTCATTTCAATTAATAAAATTTTTGAAATCACATAAATTATGAAAACCGAATCTGTTTTTTACAATACTAGTACCTATACTTATTTTAGGTTTAGAAACTAAAATAATATTAATATATATTTTTACGTGTCATTTTCTTAAAAAAATAATGTTGCGTATTTTTGTAATCGCACTGTTACTCACACTAATGCAAGTGGCTTTCCTAAAGAGAACGTACTCTACTATGCCGATTGATTCGACGCTGAATCGGTCGAAACATCGCCCCATTCGGCATACAGAGAAGTGTTATTACTATTATTTTAACTCGTGGCATCCGTCTGATTGACGCAAAAACTTTTGATCGATTTTTAATCCTTTTCCCGTGATCCAATCGAGCTGAAACTTTGCAAGCAAACTCGTGGCGACGATCAAAGAGATCTATCAAATTTTCGTTAAAAAAAATAATAATTATAGTATAATTGTGGATTTTTCGAAATTTTTTATCACTTCGGATTCCTGCGGTCAGTATGAAATTAAAATAACCATTATGACAGAGAATACAAGTGTTGCTAGCGAGAAGCTATTGCCAAATATTCCCTTTCATTTAAGATTTTCATTGAACGGTTGTTGGTGAAAGTGAACTGAACAGTTCATTCGTTCAGAACGATGAAAAGTTCGTTCATAAACATTTCTAGAGAGTTTATTATCTGTCACACAAAATGCGCACTGTTTAAGATTTTCGATTCATTTGGCCACCTTAGACTATTTTGTTTTCATTCATCTTTGAGGGCCACATCAATGACTAAGCCACTACTCACCGACGCGCTGGTCTGTCTTCCTGGAGTACTCCGAGCACTCCTGCTTGATGTCAGGATACAATATCTCTATCTCCGTGTGGGGTGCTCCACCGCCTGCTCCTTCATCGCCACTCCCGGCTGCAGACCCTGCATACCAATAGTTCAAATGAACAGATGAAAGTGAACGACAAGATGTACGATAGCTCAGTCAATGAACAAAACTTTCCATCACTAGTACACTGATGTTAATCATAGATAAAACGTCGCAAATGTCAAAATAAATGGTGAAAATTATAAACCACAAAGAACAATTTAGCCCATCCACCTTGAACAGTCGCACCAGATGCGAGCATTTCACATCCTGAGAATTAATCAATAATGAACCAACTCCTCACCGGCGCGCTTGATGCCGGGGAGCCATATTATTTCTATCTCAGCGGAGGACGCTCCCTCATCGCCGCTCCCGGTCGCGGACCCTGGCTCGGGCTTGACGGCAGGAACATCTTGCTCAGCGCGGCTCATGGTCCCGCACCTCCCGGCTAGCGAGAGAAAAGCAAATGGCGACTGTCAAATAAATGCCAACCATAGACACGAGGGGAGCATAGACGATTTAATAATTTTATAATTTTCTGAATTGATAGATAGGTAGGACTTTCAATGAGTCCCTGGCAATTTCCTATTCAATATAGTTGTTACGGCGGAAATCACCTCGATTTGTACGTGACATTTCGCGTCTTCGCCTACCAATAAACATTGCAGTGTCAAGGAATGGATCAAAAAATTATTAACACAATACAATACAATTAATTCATACAAAGATTACATCACAAAGTCCTTAATCCTTACGATCTAGAAAAATATTACCAGCTTAATCACTAATCCTAGCCTAACGCAAGCAGTTCAGACCCCCACAAAAGTTTAGAGTGCCCCTATCACACATTACAAAATAAAAACTTAATGTACTATCCGCGGGCTCCCGTAGCCGCTGTCGCGTGTGGCCCTGCGTACCAAGTCGCTCGCGGTCGCCAGATCCGCGTTCGGTGGAAGGCATCTGGCCTCTCTCGGGAACCTCTCGCTGGGAACTGGTCACCGCCGAGGCGCGGTGGCCGTGGCGTCTTGCAGGCCTCCTACGCCAGCTGGAGCGGGAAAATGGCGGCCACTCAGACAAGTGGCGTCCCGAGAAGAGAGATTCGCCCTCGGAGAAAGATCGGCACGAACAGAGAGCGGATGGTTGTGTGCATCCGCATAAAATATGTACACCGCTCTCGGTAAGCATCCCCGCGCCTCTTTTTCTCCCATCCCTACCCTCGCTGCGTTGGTGAGGCTGACCGAGTGGGTCCGGCGCGCCAATATTTTTTTTCCACCGTGGATAATGTCCGACTCACTGCTTAACATAAAATCTTATTCTAAAATAACGATATTATCATAACTTATTCTACTGCCTAAAATGTAATTATTAAATAAGGCGGCAAAACCAGGAATGTGGTGAAATAAAGATCGGAATATTTTGAGTTTGTTCAAATCTTTCAGAACAGTGCTGGATTTATGTCACAGAGACATTATTAATCAATTAGTGTATATTATAGATATCTCACAGAGACGAAACTGTATTAATTATGGGAAAGTAGGTATAGAAGTCATTTGGGTGTAACAGGACTTATGACCTGTCTTTTGGTAGGCTTAAGTGATCACTTTACACAATTGTAACATTCGCCATTTCCACCCATGATAGAATATACCATGCTTATTCATTTTTTGGAAGTTGTATATATGTTCAAATTGCGTGAAGCTTTCATATATGAGTTGTAAGCGCCTTTTCCATGCGGCCTGTACAAAGCCATTTTCATTCCCCTAAATCCCCACAGATGTCGCTAATGAGAAAATCTACAATTGATTTTACGATTGATTGATTAATAATGTCTCTGTGACATAAATCCAGCACTGTTCTGAAAGATTTGAACAAACTCAAAATATTCTGAATTGTAAATACTGGTCAAAAAGGAATTTAACAAAAATTGGAAATAATATTTCCTGGCGTATCCTAGTGTAATGCAAGTATTCGGATGAATTTCATTACACATAATAAAAAGGATATTGCTCCCTAAATTCCGTAAATCAATTGTAGATTTTCTCATTAGCGACATCTGTGGGGATTTAGGGGAATGAAAATGGCTTTGTACAGGCCGCATGGAAAAGGCGCTTACAACTCATATATGAAAGCTTCACGCAATTTGAACATATATACAACTTCCAAAAAATGAATAAGCATGGTATATTCTATCATGGGTGGAAATGGCGAATGTTACAATTGTGTAAAGTGATCACTTAAGCCTACCAAAAGACAGGTCATAAGTCCTGTTACACCCAAATGACTTCTATACCTACTTTCCCATAATTAATACAGTTTCGTCTCTGTGAGATATCTATAATATACACTAATTAAATAAAGATCGGATGGCCACATGTATCCGAGGTCTTAGGAAAGAACTAAATTTCGAGAAAAACGCGAATTGGACCGTCACAAGTATAGACGTACCACCATAACTTGGCGTGCGAAGGAGGGCGTCCCTATCGCGTAACAGAAGTTGTCAGGGTGTAAATTTATTAACACAATACATAATGTACAGAATGTCCGGTGACCGGTTTCAAATACAGAAATTAAATTATATTATATTAAATACAGAAATTTGGTCGGGCAGCACTAAAGAAACCATGCAGTAATGGCGGCCGTTCTATCTGTCAAACTGTTAGACGGTAATATCGGTCCATTATTCGCTTTTTAGCTTCGCAAAACTTTAATACTTCATTGGCAATTGTTCTTGCACCATCCCGGACTGTTTAGGATGTTTTGGACATAATAATTCAGTATATATTGGTAATCAAGATGTCAAGCTCCCGACCAAATACAAAATTGAACTAAATGACAGGGCGAGGGGTTACCGCCGGGTGTGGGCGGGGCGGGTTTTAGTTCAAAACTCACCGCACGCCAAGTTACGTTGGGCAAGCAATAATCGCGATTACATCATAGTCTTCAAAGTATATTAATAGAAACTGTTTAAACACCTTTGTTTTATGACTAGGTAGTTAACTTTCCTCGATTATAGATATCAACTCGTGCTCGAAATATTTACCTACGGGTTGTTAGCACCTAAAATTTCTGTCGTCAGAGAGAATGAGTGATGTATATATTTTTTTTTAAATAGAGATGCGTACACGAAATTCGTGTCACATCAATATTCTTACTATTTTCAAATTAAGCTAAACGCTTGTGTTATGAAAATATGACTAACTTGCTTGTCTGGAGTGAGATTCGAACCTGCAACCTTTGGATCACGAGGCGAGAGTCCTAACCACAAGACCAACAAGCTACTCAATATACTCATATACCTGGGCCTCATGTATGATGTTCTGATCGCGTTCATATTCTCATAATTAACATAAATTATAAATAAATAAGCATAGGTAGGTATTTATTCACATTGAAAATTCTAAATTAAATATAACTGAATACTAGCTGTAACCTATTAAAAATGACTTTTAACATGCCGGTTTCTAAAGAATAAGTATTTATTTATTTATTTATAGCCGACACCAATGAAACCAATGTAACCTGGACTCAATTCCTCAATTCATTTAAGAGTTGCACACTACTCGTTATGGTGTGCCAATTCATTACATCCGTCCTGCATTTTGGGACATGAAATAGCGCGTGACCTCGATTTCGCAAATAATTATTTGGTACAAACATGTAGCAAGTTCGGAGCATCAATTATATTTCTTAAAATTTTGACCCCAACATGAGTAGGCATCCCTGACGACGGAAACACGTAACTTTTCCTACCTTATTTTTTCAAATAAACTACAATCTAAGAGGATATTAAACTGTTTTTTACAAATTTGATTACTTTATCGCATTTTTACTAGTCACCTTACTATTTATTTTTTCCTTAATGCTTTAAATATTTTGTATTTGTTTACAATTTTTTGCTTTCATTTTTTATTTACAAGAAAAATTACTTTTTACAATAGTATTAATCATTACCAGTGTCAATCACCTTCCATAATGTAATGTATCCCAAACTCGGGATATGGAGACCAAATGAAAGGCAGGTGGGTTATGGTTTTCTCCAGTATATGCACGAATAAATTGTGTCAACCGACTATAACAAAACCCTGTGCTAACTGCAAGCTAGTTAAAACAAGAGAGAACATGAGATTTCTTGTACTCCCGTTTAGGTGGCCTACCTGAATACACCAAACACAATGGTTTCATATCCATCCGCTTGCATTTCATTACCTTCCATTGACATATTTTCAATCTTTTTTTTAAAAACGGGGCACGACAATCTCATTTAAACGACATACAAGTCCATGTTCCGCCGGCCGACCCTTTCCCATAAAGATGTGTAACTGTCAAGGTGTGCGTGTGAGTTCATATTTATTAGATTCTCAGGGGAAAAATCACTTCCCACAAATAAAAGATTTTGTAAACTTAGTACATTGACAATTTAATAATCAAAATCTGGCAACGATCGCTGCCGTACCACAAGCTTACACTATCCAACAAAATATTAAAATTATAGCTTAATCCAGGTATAGGGCCTCTGAATTTACTGCGGCAAGCGGGCAAACAACATCATATAAAAAGGTGGACACAGAATTAAATCAATATATATATAGATATATATATATATATATATATATATATATGTGACGTAGCAACCTTTGTTCGTCACACCTCTTCGCGAAACCTCTGAAAAAATGAATTTATCGATCCCCGCACCAACGATCTGCACCAAAAATTGATTTCTAACCGCGTAGGTGCCGCAAACACTCTATGGAACAAAATAATGTCTTTGGTCTACTGCGGATAGTTTCACAGTGGTCGCGAACGGCGGTGACGACATTACAAAATGGCGCATTCGGAATCTGACACTTGAGCACGCGAGATGTGAACCGGTGAATGATGTAATAGGTAAGCTCATTCCGAGAGACGCAATTTGAAGTGGCATAAAGATAACATGTGAAATTACATGATTGGTTGTTAATAATGTCTTTCGTCTTAATAGAGGGTTTTACCACGGGAGCGCTTCGCGCCATGGCCAGGTGACGCAGCATGGAATGAAAGGTGAATCCATTGCAACGCCTGGGGGGCAGCTGCAGAGGTGATGTTCCGGTAATCATCTGCATCGGCCGCCCAAAGCCTCGGGGTGGGGTTGTTCTCTGGACCCTTAACGGAGCAATCCTCCTCAGATGCGAGGCCAGCAAAATAAAGACCACGACTTGCCTGGTATTCAAATTCTCTCTAATAATCAATTTCACATCACGCCTGGAGCGAGCTGCGTGTTATCTGACTCCGTAAATACAAGAACATGTGCATCAGGTCGAGCGGTTTTAGAAAAAAGGAACTTGCTGAGAGAAAGAAGAAAAAGAAGAAAATTGCTGAGCACGTGCGGAAGCGGTGTTTGTGCCAGACTATTCTAGCTTCATTGTTCTAAATGTGATATAGTAATTTTGCCCAGATGTTCATTAATTTGCAGAATGTGAATACCTCGCCCCGACACCTGCGCTGCGTCACCGCAAGTAGTATAAAAGTATTTAGTTCCACTGTCTTTTCCCTCCATGTATGACGCGGCCGCTAGCGCTGATGTCGAGGCGTGGTAAATTAAATCTTCGCCTCAATTTATTGTAAAGAAAAGGGTTTCAATGTGCAAAATTCCCAAAAACACTTCATAAAAAAAATTGTCACCTTCTGTGGCATTATTAAGTTCTGTTTAAAATTCATTTGAATAAATTCCCCTTCATCTAAATAATGTTTCGTTGTATTACCCTAGTCATTGAACTGTTGCAACTTAAAATAAGTTAAAGTGAGAGACAGCTGAAGTGCAGTGTACACGACACCGGAAGTACCCTGAGTTTAAATTGTGGAAGTAAGGTGAGTCCGATTCTTCTCCGACTGAGCGAAGCTGGTGGCGACGAGGAGTTCTGTTGGGAGCAACAGAACTTCACGTCGTAATATATATATATATACATATAATAATATATACGTATATATAAATATAATATATATATATATAATAAAGAAATTCGTGGGGGTGGCTGAGCGTGGATGACGAAAATGTGCTTTCTAGCACATTGTTTTGTTATAGGAAGGCCGCAAATGCTTCAGATTGTTTCAAAATAGGCTCGCCGGCTGTGTCGGAGAGTCTAGAAGGTTCCGGAAAAACCTGCTCTAGAAAGTTCTGGAAGGAGAAGATTCTAGAAAATTGCCAAAAGTTCTATAAGGTTCTAAATTGAATGGCGGAATGAGTCGGTGTGTCTAGAAGGTTCCTGTACATTCGCAAATTTCTTGAAGGTTCTGGAAGGAGAATGTTCTAGAAGTTTCGCGAAAATTCTATGACGATCCAAACAGTGTACCAAAAATCTACGCGTGCGAAGCCGCGCGGACACAGCTAGTTGTAAATAAAACTTAAGTTCCTTGAGTCAAAGCACATTAAATCGTGAAATATGAGGTCACCGATGTAGAGTAGATGACCCAGGCTGCTAAATCTTCCACATCGTCAGCGTAGATTGTTTCACACTCCAATATACAGGACCAACCCGCCGATGGTTATGCCTGTTGGAAGAGCCACAGCTATGCTGAACAAAATCGCTTCGGGTATTGATATATTCCATGTGTCTGAGGGGGTTTTCCGAAGCGGGATTCTCCTACACATTTGACCAGATTTTATGTTATTTTTAATTTATTAAATATTTTTATTTTGATATATACTTCCATAATATGTATGCCTTGAACACTTAGTTTGTAATGTACATATTATTAAATAAATTGAATCACGTAGAGCACTACGAAGCGGTATCAGATGGGACGATAATTTAAGGATACCCGCTTGAAGAGCTCCGCAGGGACAAAAGGACCAGAGAACTGGAACGACGGCGACCGCCATTAGCCTGGAACGTTAATAGGGTTGCCACCTTTTTTTTGTGCAAATAAAGAACATTGGTTATTAAAGGTAGAAAAAAAAGTACATTGTGTCAAAACAAAGTACGATTTATTTTACTTTTTTATTTTGCTTAAAAGCATATTTTTCATTAATTTTAGCAACTTTTAAGAAATAATTATCATTACTAAACAATTACACAGTATGTTTGGAGTTTATATTATTTAAGTTAAAGTAAATAAGTCCTTTATTTTTATCAGATTCTGGAAAGCTTTGTTTCTTTCGTCTCGCCATTTGCTATCCATCACAGAAAAAACTCTATAAAACCAATTAACCGTATTTTAACTGCACTCAATCCGCCATACACAAAACAAGCAATAAATTTTTACAATGACATTGACTATGTTGACATTTGAGGTTAGGTTGCATTAAAAAACGAGCGTTTATGTGGCGACCGCCACAGGGTATATCGTCAATTATCGAACCTATTCGGCAACAATCGATAACGTCGTCGACCCCGGTAACTCTCTCGTTTTATGCAAAAATTTCTACGATCAACTTTTTTCTGTATGTTATAAGTAAAATGAATCCCAGAGAATTCAAATCATGCGAAATAAAGTATTTTCGCGTACTTTATTGTTCTCATAAAGTATAGAATACAATTACCCGAAATAACGTACAATACTTTATAATAAAGTATGGGTGGCAACCATAAACGTCAGTCTCGCAGCCCTTACGAGATGACAAGGCCATGGGCGCGGCCGCATCAGGGTCCATCACTGCTGCAACTCAGCGATCAGGAGATCCTCTGCCTCCTTCAACATCAAAATCATGCCATCACGGAATAATCCAAGAATATGGTCCAGTTGTTCATACAATGAAAATAAGTATTTCACTATATAATTTAATGTCCTGTTAATTTAATCTAACTAAAATAATCGTAATCTAAATTAAACCAAACCTAATAACCTAACCTAACCAAACCTAATAACCTAACCTAACCAAACCTAATAACCTAAGCTAACCTCATATATTGCCAAAATGTCAAAATATGCAGTGCATTTTTCGAAACTTTAAAGTGTAATATCTTATTTAATGCTTACTATTTAAACGTAAATTATCTTTAATTTTGTTATTAGCACGTTCAATAATATAGTGAAATACTCATTTTCGTTATGCAATGGGACCATGATCTTGGATTTGGCCCAAGATTCTTTACGATTACGGCGTGGACAGACAGGCCCTGTGGGAACTTCAATATTAGATAAAACAAATAACAACATACGAGGGGCGGAATATTGCCGTATCACACACTTACCAGAATATCCCTTTTTAAGTTACATTCTGGGCCCGTTTTAATACTTAATTCTATCTATTGGACCGCTGTCAAAGCCTGGTTCAATTCAAGATGGCGCCGACCGCCACGGTGAATAAAGTTTGGCCAACCCAGGCGACAGCAAAAATCTCACATTCTAGCGGAATGCCAACTGCCAACAAAAAATGATATAATTAAAAATTTGTCCACGCGGGTAGGTATGCGATGACATCGCATCAAACTAAAAAAATCGATGAGAGTTTTTGTCAGTTAAAAATAGGAGTGATTTAAAAGAAATATCTTGTCATCCATTGACAGGCAAAAAAGTGTTTCTCCCAGTGTGTGAAAGTATATGTATTTTTACTCCCTTTCTTTTAACTCGTGGCGTCTGCTTGTCTGCCGAAAAAACGTTGGATCGATTTTTAACCCTTTTCCCGTAATTCAATATTTCTGAAACCTTGCAGGCAGACTCGTGGCGGCGATAAAAATGATCTAACAAATTTTCGTTACATAAAAATTAAATAATCGTAGTATAATTTTAGATTTTTCGAAATTTTAATGTTTTTTTCAAATTGGAATCAATACAAATGAGTAATGAGCTGTGTCCAATCAAATTGGAAGCAATACAAATGAGAAAGGGCGTTTAATAAAACATTGTTTTTATGGGTTAGTTTTTTAAGTGTGATTTACAATTACGAATAAATGCATTGTGAACGTTTTCTTGTCTTGTTCCTTGCACTGTCCCAACTGCTTACCTAGATAGGCAGGTAGGGTCGGCTCTTCTCATTCTCAGGCTGTGTCTTCTTCAGTTCTGGGTATCGCTTTCATCCAGGACGTTTCTCTGTAGCATTTTGGAAAATTGAGTCATCCAGGAGTCTTTTGGTCCTCCTCTGGATGACTGTCGATGAAGCTCCATAGACTACCCCGTGTGGTCTGGTGGTCTCCGTCTTATGTACCCATACCATCTCAACTGCATTGTGTACGTGAAAAAACTTTTTACGCAGGGTGCTTACGCAAATGTACTTTTAAATTTGACTTCTGAGTGCACGAATAATTGCAATGCAGACACGAAAAAAGTTTTTCTCCCGAGTGCTTAAGAGCGTGCATTTTTAAGTGTGAGTTCCTGTTGCACGAATAATTGCATTGCGAACATGAAAACAGTTTTTTTCCAGTGTGCTTGAGCACATGTTCTTTCAAACTTGACTTCTTAATGCAGGAATAATTGCACTGAGAACATGAAAACAGTTTTTCTCCAGAGTGCGTAAAAGCGTGCCTTTTTAAGTCTGAACTCCGATAGCACGAATAATTGCATTGCGAACATGAAAAAAGTTTTTTTCCAGTGTGCTTAAGCTCATGCATTTTTAAACTTGACGACTGAGAGCAGGTATAATTGCACAGCGAACATGAAAAGAGTTTCTCTCCAGAGTGCGAAAGGGCGTGTCTTTTTAAGTATGACTTCCAATTGCATGAATAATTGCACTGCGAACATGAAAACATCTTCTTTTCAACAGTAGTAAGCTTGCATTTCCTTGAGGATTTTTTGACGTTGGAAATTGTCTCCAATTTCGGCTGCTTTCCAGGGGCGGGCAAGGACGCAGTTGAATTTTCCGTAAAAGAATCTTGTATTCTCAAGAGATCTGCAAAGATTATTTAAAAAATTAATTAATCAATAATAATTTAACAACAATTATTTACTGTCTAAAGCCAACTTTGTATGGCTCCTGTGAAAATTTTATTGTTGAAAGTGGGCAAGTTTGTGTTTATTTGCAAAAATTGAAAAATTTAGTCCGGATTCCTACGGTCAGTATGAAATTGCAATAACCATTATGACAGAAAATACACGAGTTGCTGGTGAGAAGCTTGTGTTAATTATTAATATTTGTTAAAGATTTTTGCTCTTTACGGCCGCTAAACTGTTGAACGGTTGTTGGTGAAAGTGAATCGAACAGTTAATTTATTCGGAAAGGTTAACAGATCAAAAAGAACAGATTATTTATGAACGACCCATCTGCACTAAGCGTATTATTTAGTGTAGGGAAAGACTACATTTCAAAATGAAGACTACAACACGCACACGTTCACTACCTTGAAGACTACAAAGTTTGTAATAGGTACCGAAACATTACACACGTCAAACTTAGATACAAAATTGTATATATAATTGTATTTAAGAAGTGTTTCTAGAAAAGTGTGCTTCTACAAAATTTTCATATACATGGGGGGGAGGGGGGTTGTTTCAGTTTCCAAACTTTTGTGATCCATTTCTAAGGTGGTAAAATTTCAAAAAGCCGTTTTAGCTACATCAACTTCCCAAAATATTCAAATCAGACAAAAAATTTCACAATATTGAAGTGTGTGTAGTTCGAAGTATACAATTTAAAGTTTGTAGTGTGCAGTAAACGTGTGAAGTGTGCGCTTCACTATAATGTAGTACTTAGCACAGAGCGGACCCATCACTAATTTCATCTATGGAATCTGTCACGAAATATGGACTGCTTTTATCCGACACAAAGCACACTGTTTTCTTTCAGGATGACACATCATTTACCCTCTTTACAGGATCCACCACAAATAGTCTCCTTTCAAACCAAATCAAAAATTAAATACATAAAATACTTGAGATGAAATATAAACATAGGTACGTAGATAGGGGCTTAGAAATCAAGCTCAGGTTCTAAGAATTGTAACATTAAAACCTTAAAACATTGAACATTTGAAACATTAAGACAGTGCTAGTCATTACATCCGCAATGAATAGCACTGGAATTGTGAAATGTTGTCTCGTGTGACAAAGTACTATAAGTTTTTAGAGAATCTAATAAATAGAAATCTGCTCTTAGGTTTTCGAAATTCGGTAACCTTGGTTTAGACTTCACCCATCTATAACGGTAACTTTAGGTACGCGCATTTCACATCCCTGAAAGTAAATCGATAATGAAGCTACTTCTCACCGGCTTGCTGGTCGTCCTTCATGGAGTACTCCGAGCACTCCTGCTTGATGTCGGGGAGCCATATTACTTCCCTTCTGGGGTACTCCGAGCACTCCTGCTTGATGTCAGGATATGATATGACTATATCAGTGAAAAGCTCTTCATCACCGCTCTCAGCGGAAGACCTTGGCTCGGGCTTGACGTCAAGAACGTCTTGACCAGCACGGTTCATTGTCCTTATACCCTTTATCTACGACGAGACGCAATTAACAAATGCCATTTGACATTTGTCAGCAACGACCGCCAACTAGAGATGGGTCGCTTATGAACGAACTGTTGTTTTTGAACAGTAAAAAGTTCACTTTAGTAAAAAGAACGAATGGTAGCGTTCATTTAGTGAATCAGTTCGGAAGTCGTAAATCTTTTTTTATGTGTAACATCTTTTCTCTCGCTTGCCTGCAATCTGTGGCAGTGATTTGGTGAAAAAGAACGGAAATAAGACACCGGGGAAGCGCGCGCATTTTCATTTGACCAATGAGCGCGCGCGATGGAAAAAAATAATCGTTTATAAACAAATCAACATCCAGCAAGTGGCATCACAGCGAAGACGCACACTTCCAACATTCAACGCTTCTGATTTTGCATATATGCTGCGCGTCTTGTGTCAAGCGTGTGGATGTTGTAAGTTTGATATATTTTGGCTTGTATCTTCGAATCTATCCAATAAATACTTTTTTTTACAAAAATGTAAACAATAATTCCCCTTTATGATTTACATTCTCAAATTTTATGTAATTATTTTTAAATGTTTATTCAAAGTTTTCATACAATTTTTATAGCGGCACAGTACCGCCACCTATGAAAATAAATAAAAACAAATAATTGACCAAACACATTTCTAAATAAAAATGCGTATGTAAATATACGATACCCACCTAGTCCGGCCAAATTCAATAATAAATAAATGGACATACATTTTCTTTACTTGTATTAATTAATTAATAAATATATAGACTTTTTTAAATTTTGATGTTATTTCAATTAAGTAGTTTTGAATTGTAAGGTGAAAGACTCTTATATGTATATAAAGTCGTCGAAAATTCTGAATACAATTTAATATTACTGTAGTGTAATGCTAATATTAATTCGTTCGTACCATTCACCATGCTGGGAACCAAGCATCATTATGTTTCGTGGAATTTATTTTTGTTTTTATAAATGTATATCAGATTGCTCCATTTACTGGAAGTTCCGGGTGATTCTTTGAAAACGAGTGTTTTTGACTAATTCGTCTGGCTCTCATTTTTTTTTGCTATTGGATCTAAAGAAAAAAGTAATTTTTCCAAGTACATATAATATAATAAAATATTTGAAAGGGATTAATTTTCTCCCAGTAGTTTATGATTTATGTTGTACAGATGAATTATTCAGCCAGATGAAAGATAACAAAAGCAGAAAGTATGAGGTTTTGCATACATTAATTAGAAAAATATAGATAAATGAGAAATAAATGTTATTTTAAATTAACTTTATTATAAAATCAATAATGAATTCAGAAATAATTATTTTTACATCATTTACATCGTTTTTGGTCATTCAATTCCGATATTAACTACTTAATACAACAATGGCACATATTTTACCTAAATAAAAAATCAAACTTGACATTTTTCTTTTAAATTATGATAAATCTTAATGAAACATATTCATACATTTTAACAAGACAGTGATACATACACATAAACTAGCTATTTTTATTTTTAGCCTCTAGCTATACAGTAATAATTAAGCTATGTAAGTAAAAATTAAACATTTATTATAAAACTCCCAATATTATGAAAATTTGAGCGAAGATACGCAATAATATTTATTACTTTAAAATACGTGACTCAATCATTAACAATTAATTCTTTTTGATTATTTGATAACTAATATTATTGGCTTGCAAAAATAAATCTTTTTCTACATGTCTCTAGCACCTCAAGTCAAGACACTTTTTTCCAAAAAAGTGACAAAAATTAAATAAACAATCCCAATTATGTTGATAATTGTGTTGTTTTAACATGCCTACAAATTATCGTTACCCCCATATGAGGCAGAACTGTTTCTATGCTTTTCCCTTAAACCAAATTCCTCCGATCAGTAAAAATTCATCTGAGGGTTTAACATTAGCCACTATACTTTTTGGTTAAATTTAATTCATCAATCTGACCCCTTGTAATTCATCTGGTAGATGAAAACCAGGTTAATGAGAGCCAGATAAATGAAGAATTCAAAGATAAACGAATCCTGTTCATTAATTTACAAACATATAAAATCAGAGGGTAAATTAATAGTAATAAATAACCTGGTTAGATACTATGGTTAAGTTGCAAAACGTAATCGCATGCACAATATCCACAAATGAAGCCAGATTAATTATGCTACTTACCTTACAAACGCCAGATGACAAGTTTTCGTCTTACTTGGTCGCTAAAATACGCACTGGCATGAGCCCTCCGCGTGACGGTTCGGCCCTGAGTGGCACTACCAATCAGAACTCGGCATAATTCAACAAAATATCCAGAGAGTATGTGGAATACAGGCTTCGACGTATTGAACCAGATGAATGATTACATTAGTCGCTGACAATTTTAAAAGTAAGGTAATGCTGAGAATAGTGCTTCAATTTGGACTTTAATTTTAAAATATCAAGAAACATTTATTTAAATACCGGTATAGCTTACTAATTTTATTATACTGCGATATTTAATTGCAGAAAATAATGCTAATTCAATAAAAAAACGTCACTTGGACGCGCCAGATTAAGTATTTTTTACTGTTTTCTGCTCAAATAAATTGGATTTGTTTTAATTATTTACAATAATCTATATAAGGCCTCGATAGACATTTACTTTTTACCCGAAACCTAAAAATGATATTTCAATTGGATAATATTTTGATGTGTTCTTCAGTGAAGGACATGTTTTAACTGTGTTTCAAAGAATCACCCTTCTGAGGTGAAGTGAGTACCTATATACAGGGTGTACCAGAGCTTAATAGAGATGCGAACACGGTATACGTGTCACATTAATATTCTTACTATTTTCAATGTGCGGGAGTTGGTCTAGGGGTGTCCAAAATGTATAAATGTCCGCGCGATACATGTATATATAAAATATTAATACAATACACAACCCTTTTTATATTTGTATCTCTTTTACACGTATGCTGCGCTAAAAGAAAGAAAGAGGAAATACCATAGAATAAATACCCCGATTCACTAGAACTTCATATGCATCCGTTGTTAAAAATTATGTTTTATTGTCCTTATACGTGGTTATGAAAATAATTTCTATCTCTTTCTGACATTTAGTACGTAATAGAAGACAGCAGAAACTAGATGTCTCAGATTTGTTTTGTAGTGACTAGTCTATATTTATAGTATGTCTATGAGTTTGACTGTTTTCTGCGGTTTCAAATTTAAAAATCGTTAGTAAACAAAAATTTTAATTGAAAACATCCATGCGGTATGGATGCATTATGCACCTTTTTATTTCTACTGTCACTACACGATGTTTGTAAAATACATCCAAGTGGGTTGAACGTTTTCTACGCCTCGAATGGTGCTGTTTGTAGAAAGAATCAGACATTTTATAGAAATGTATAAATAAAAGAATCATAAATAAAATTTAAAAAAACATAAAAAATGTCTTTAGACTGAACCTTTTTCAATATACAATATAATATTCCCTTGTATTTATTCTATTTATATTATTGTTATCTCCCAGGATATTTTTAGCACATCCAAATAGACCTGCTTAATTTCAATTTATTTATTTTTGCTTACAACATTTAAATTACTATGTACATTTTTTTTTTCATAAAATATTTATTTTATTTAAATACTCTTATATGATCACACTACATTTATTAATTATTTGTATTAATTAAAATTAAAAAGTATGCTAGTATGAGGGGATAGGAAATAAAATAAAATAAGCGGGTACACATATTAAATATCAGCACATTGATTTGTTAAACAGTCGTCTCCTCCCCAACACGAGTCCCTTCAGCTGTTTATTGAATAGTTGTACACTATTTATTTGCTTTATGCAGTCAGGGATTCCATTATAAAAATCAATCACAGTGTATAGGAAACCATATCTCTCTATTAGTCTGCGGTATATCACTTCTTATATAGTCTCTTGTTCTTGTGTGTTGTCTATGTACGTCACTGTTCTGGTAAAGGATGATATTCATTTTTAATAATTTATTCTTTATTTTATAAGCCATCTTTATCTTTTCCATATACATCAGATCTTCTAGGTTAAGCATGCCGGTGATTTTGTACAAGTCAGTGGTTCTGGTGTATCGATCTAGGTTGAAGATTATTTTAAGAGCTCTGTTTAAAGTTCTTTGTATCATTCCCTGCGCCTGTGAATTACACTGTGACCAAATAATAATGCCATATAAAATATGAGGAAGAATAAAAGCATTGTAGATAATTTTTTTATTTCTTGTATCAAATAGTTCAGCTCTTTTCATCACACCAACTATAGGCCAAAGTTTTTTAAAAGTGCTCGAATATGATTCGTCCATAGAAGTCTCTCATCAATTTCAAGCCCCAGATATTTTACACAATTCAATTCCTAAATGTTATAAATTTTCAATTGACATATACTAAAGGTGTCTCATAGCTAGTACCAAAAACTTAACAAGTGGAATTACTGCCTTAATAATGAGTCGAAAGTGTTCAAGCAACCATAACCTACCAATAGTTATGAAAATGATATGCGATATCTAAGTTTGCATTTTTTTTCTCAATATTTCTGACTTATTTTTTGAAAAATTGAACTTTCATTACAGTGAAATGGAAAATGAAATTAATAATTAATTGGCTTCCATAAAAAACCTCATAAAAAAACCTTATTCAATTTTTTGCACTTTTTTAATCATTTTATTCAACTTGTATTAAAGCTAATTATAATGTTTCATTATCGATATAAGTTACTGTAATGAAAGTTCAATTTTTTGCAAAATGACTTCTGACAATACACATACACAATGACAATACTTATACACAATGCAACGTTCACCAATTCCATCCAAAGTATTGAAAGTTATACAGGGTTATTTGTAAAACATTAATAACCTCGCAGGACTATATTCCTGTCTTGATTATGAGTTGAAAATGTTCAAGCTATTATGACCTAATATCAATAGTTATGGAGATATGCGACATCAAAGTTTGCATTTTTTTTTCAATATTTCTGACTTATTTTTTGTAAAACGTTGGACTACCATTACAGTTTCTGACTTCACAAGTCAGAAATATTGAAAAAAAATGAATACTTTAATGGTGATTGGTCATGGTTACGGAAAGCAATTCCGATCCCGCAAGATCTCAAGGCATTTTAAGAGATTATCGGGATTGATCAGCATTTTTAATGTTTTGTATGTTTAATGGTATATGTCTATAGAGCTTTTAGTATGTACTTAAAACTAATGTTCATGTCACATTCAAATAATGAAAATAGCTTTGAATAATATTTGCTGTATTTTATCAACCTAACATAGTAATAAAAACTACTACTAGTTTTTACTCTCTACATTGACTGATGCTTGGAAAAACGCCCACAAAAACTTTAATGCAATGATGAATAATTAACATTTTATTAAAATTGCTGATATAAAAATGCAAGGCATTGTCGTTAATTGCTATTCAGCTCTATAAACAAAAAAAACAACACAAAAGTATTCAGGATCCCGATCCGTAGGGATCCCGCTGGATTGGAAATTCTAATCTCGAGGGATCGCGAAAGGGCAATCCCGACTCTGGATTGCATTCCCTAGTCATGGTTGCTTAAACATTTTCTACTCATTATTAATGCTGGAATCCACCTGTTACGGACAGGACATTGCCTGCGCCTACCGTCAGGCAACCGAACTTTCAAGCTCTGTGGTTGACGTAATCGCGTCATATAAATGATAGAAATTTCTGATGTGAATGAAACAGAGCAAAGGCCCCTTTCAGGGCCAACGCCGATCGCCGTGCCCCGGTTGAGGATGGGTACCGTGCCGAGGACAGCGCGCGAGTTCTCGGCCGCGGTGGTTGTCCTTATACGTGTCTCGGCGTCAGGCGGCGGCACCCGGGAGAGGGGATGAGCGAATGCGGAGCCTCAGCTCCATGAGAACGCATCCCGCTGATGACAATGGAAATGCGTTAGAGTGCATGATCTGAAATGTGTATGTTTTTGCTGAAAATATTATATGAAAATATTAATGTTCAGATTTTTTAACATTTCAGAGCTCTCTAATATGATGGAAATTAATGGTTTTTTGATTTCAGATGGACCTGAATCATAATTCTATGTAATAAAATACCGCATTTTCATTGTTTTAATAAAAAGAGCGGGCGGGAGATGTTTTTATTTGCGCACAAGGCGCATTTTGTACCTTATTCTCATCATATTTGCCTGATAAGCAACATTAAAGTTGTCTCAACACTTATAAAAGATAAGTAGTAGAGTCACACACATGCACACACTCTGTAAGACATAAAAAGTTGTCTACAGATGACACAATAAATGATTGACTGTATGGCATAACAGATTGCCAACAGATCATTGGTAAAAAACATACATTTTTTATGGCAAGGAAAAATCTAAATACTTTTTCAAATACATTATTAATGAGTGAATCACAATCACATTAATATGGAAACATAAGTCTGACACCACCAACACAAAACCAGCCGCCGCTTATGAGCGACATACTGGGCTGGGTTTTTTCCATACAAATTTTCATATAAACACACAAACCGGAATAACTTCCGTCAGAGGTGTCCGATTTTGATAATTCTTTTTGTATAATGATCAGTGGATCAAGACCTATCTAGAGAATATACACACTCATATGTGGAAATAATTTTGAATAAATTACAAAATTAGTTTTTTGTTGAAAAGTTTAAAAATTCATAACTATAGTAAGCTGCGACTTACAACAAAGTGTGATATATCAACAGATGCGCTGCGACGCACTCTATATAATAGACACAAAAAACTAAACCTAAAAGTTAATTTGGATTTTTAAGAGATTTAATTGTTGAAATTTCATAGCCCGCCGGGCCAGAAAATGAGATATATTTTAACTGTTGCTTTAATAATAATGTCTCAAGGTTGCCACGCAATATGTCAGACTGTTTATTGAGACGCAGTCAATGTAATGACATATATGTAAATCCTCCGGGGGAGGTGCGTTTAATTTAATAATTAAAAAACTGTAATATATGTAGTAGAAATAAGCGGCCGAAACGCGCCATTTGTATGCAAACTGTAACTTGTTTTAATTGGCTTCGAGGCCGGGGCCTCCTGGTCCCGGCCGAGGGTATAAATATCGCATTCAAGGCGGACCGGCTCTCAGTCTGGTTTAAAACGCCGTGGCAAACCCTTCACATGTGTTTCATTTACTCACCCGACTACCTCCTACGATTTTGCTGCCTGCTGACATCGCTCGCTCTCAAGCTCGAGCCGAACTACGTCATCAAGATCTGCTGTTGCTGCCTGCTAACGCCGAGCGCTCTCGCTTCACGCCCGGTACTTGCTATCGGCGGCGATCGCCTTGCGGTGTGCTGACACGGAGCGGACATTCACGCTCGGTACCTACTGCTTCTGCGGTGTGCTGACTCTGAGCGGACGTTCACGCTCGGTACCTACCGCTTCTGCGGAGTGCTGATTGCTGGCGCGGATTTTGCCAAGCTAAGTATTTCTTCGCAGTTCAACCGTCTTTTTTAAGACGATTATTCTTGACGACCTCGTCGAGTTTAGACATTTTGCTCGAAGCAAATTCTTTTGCTGTCGCCTCTGGTGCACATTCCCGTGTACTAATATCGCTCTTTTTCCAGCTGCTCACACGGTGCGCCCGTGCTGTGTGAGACATCCCGAAGGCTTCTGAAGCGGAATCAGCGGACCGCACCTTTGTTGCCTGTTCTGTGCGGAACACCACCTGTAAGGTTTTTACTGCTAGCTATGAGACACCCTATTTATATGGGAAAGTATGTATGGACCGATGTGGATGCTATAGTGTTGGCTTAAGAGAGCACTCGAGTATATAAATAAATTTGGCTGTGAGATATACATAATTTATCATTGTAATTCCTCTGGGGACAAATTTCAGTAATCGATTCGTTGATTTTTTAAAATATTTAAATGTTTATCCATTCTCTAAGCTCATTCCTACGTTTTAGATATTAGTTAACTATCATAACAAGTGTCAATCTATAGTTGTTGCTTGTTTAAGTTATAAACAAGATGTGAAATTGTTTTTCTTGAAATATTTATTTATTTATTTAAATTAACGGACATAGTCCAATAAAATATAATACATAACATGAACAACATAACATACATCAGAATAAAGGTTACAGCAACTTAAAACAAAAGCATGGACAAATGAAAAGTACTAACAAGATGGAGACAAGATCTAATCAGAGGTTGTTTGTATCTGGACAGACAATCTACAAAGTTGCTCAACCAATTGAAAAAAAAGTTTTTTTTTTTGGCGAATTGTGCAATAATTTTTTTTTACTTTGAATTTCGAATTAACAGGGTTCCTCATAATTCAAAATCTTTTTTTGGGTGTCTTGAATTTCGAATTAACGTGGTTCTACTGTATATCAATAATATTGAGAAATAAGACTGTATTTTCTTACAGCGACGGCACTTGAGCAATTAGGCAACATGCTGACATCTCTCAGGCGACACTCGAGTGCTGAGGGTTAAAGCGAATGAGTTTTAAATATTCCACACATTTTACAGAAATATTGAAAAAAAAAATGCAAACTTTGATGCCACCTATCTCTGTAACCGTCAACATTCGACCAGGTGTAGAGAATGTTGTCACGGGTCGTGGTTTTGAGTGACAAATGAAAACACTGGAAAGTAATTAATGATTTATTAATTAGTGATTACTTATTTTAATAAATTGACATTCAATACACAAATCACTCTTAAAATCCGCCCGTATTGCCTAATTTTAAGAAGACGGTCTGTGGACACAAATTAATCTTAACACTATTCTTCAATTCACACTTCATCACTTGTCTATGAACACTTAATCATCGCTTTCAATCAAACTCTGTTCAACTATTACAATATTACATTTATTCATTACAATATATTCTATTACAAATTGAATGACAGACTTCCTAGAAGTTTTTGCTAACTAGCTTTTACTTACTAGCTACGAGACACCCTGTATACAAAATCATTGCGCATCTGTTGAAAACAAAAAACAATCACAGTATACCCTGTAAACTCAAACTGCAATACTTTGATCCTTATTTATTCTACAATATTTATTACACAATTGTGTCATACATACATAGTAGGATCCATTCACTTTATGAAAGCCACTTACATTAGTATGAGTGATATCCTTTATTACACGTAAATTGTGTAGCGGTATTCCATTTTTAAAGTTACTCTATTGGCCACTTCAATATCACACTGGCAGTCATGCGGAGCGGTCGTTTCTTTGTTTAATATTTTTTATTTAAAGATACTGTGACTGCAAGATCACAATACGGTGACCACAGACTTAAATATAATTTTAGATTAGGATTCGGATTCCGATACAGACGACAATTTAAATTAATTATAAGATTTTGAAACCATTTGACGACAATTGTACCAGCTTATAGATTATTTATTTTAAACTAGCCATAGCCCATCAAAAATGACATGCTTTTTTTTATATATTTCGGCGGCCAATTAATGCTGGGAGAACTAGTGGAAAAGTGGTGTCTTGATAACAATAGTGATTCACATTATTAAAAAGATAATCATGTTTTTTTGCTTCTTATACCTCATTATTACATCACATTATTATTTGAGCATTCTGGTAGCGTTAGTGACGAACATTGTTAGGTAGAGAATTATATATTTTGAAATACCAATGAACATGGGTCCACATATTCGTTTTAATTTTCAATAAATTGAAATATTAAATAAAATCCAATTTAGAGTAATTTATTTAAAAAAGCATATAGTTTACTTAACAATAGTTTTGTAATCGTATTAATTTTGACAATTGAATGAGTATTTTTATAATAGTGCTTACCTATACTTATTTGAGGTTTAGAAACTAAAATAATATCTTTATTTATTTTCTACATCTGTCGTTACGATTCTGTAAACACGCTGTTACTCACACTAATGCAAGTGGCTTTCCTAAAGTGAAAGGACTCCATTTAAGAGAATTGCTCTTGTTCTCAGACCAAGTACTTTGCATTATTACATTTAATTATTTTACATTATATATATGGGATGATGTAGCGGTGTGAAATGTTTTTGATTTTGAGGGTAATGGTGTCTAGTTGCGTTTATTGAGATGTTCTCTTAATTAATCTTTAACTGTTTTGTATTTTGAAGATTGTTAAAAAATGCTGTGCCCGAGTATATGAAATTTAGTTGATATTTGTTTGTATTGCATTTAGGGACTTTAAAGTTGGCTTGTAATCTCGGTGATGCGTTTTTTTCGAATTTTGTATGTTCGTTTTCTTTGATGAGTTGCATAATTGATATTTTTTGTACCTTTGGGGCTGGAAATTTATTTAAAACAATACCCGAGATGTTATTTAAAAATGGGTTAATGATAAGTCATTTTTAGCATTGTGCATGGAATCGCGTGATCTTATTATCCAGAGTTAATTGCAAAGCAAAGAACATTGGAAACAGTCCTGTGAACAAACTGATTAAGGTGTCTGCCCACTACAACTAGGGTTGCCAACCGTACTCTAAAGTAGAGTATTGTACTGTATATCATGTAAGCGTACTCTATAATCTATAAAACTAATAGAGGTCGCTAAAATACTCTTTTTTACTATAGTAGTGCCAGTCATGCATATATGATGCATACCTATTATCGTAACCAAAAGAGTCGACTATTTACTTTTAATGTGCTGGTATTCCCAAGTTGGGAGTCCCTATTCCCCAAGCCACGCTCGGACGTTTCTGAAAGCAGCGACTAATGTCAATCCGCGATGTCAATGTCACAAGTTGTTTTGAGGTTATGTTTATTTTGTCGCAATAAAAAGTGAACTTAGAGTTAGAATGTAAGGAGTCATACAATTCTTTTAAAAACAATGAAAAATTGTTAAGTGCTGCAAAAAGTACCTTTTCAAAAATTGGAAATAAATGATACTCTTTATTTACCTCCTTTGAAATCAGATATACTCTATTTCAGACTATTTTTTCTAATAAAAGTTGGCAACCCTAACTACAACGTATCAAACCGTGACCATAATAGGTATGTGCCAGGCACGGAAAGTAACACGACACAGACTGCTATGCCCACTAAACGTGTTAATAGCGTACCATACCCGTGCGTAACGGTTCAAGTGACCGGAGCCTCCAAGTACATCTCCACAACATCCGCGTGTCCTATCTGAGCGGTTCTTGTTCTCTCAGTTGTGTTCACTTATGTTTTTGCATGAGGCAGACGCATCAGAAAGAGCGAGTGAATAATTTTGTTGAGAACATCTGGTAATAGGTTTATTTTGTAGGTCGTCGTCAAACGTCACGGAGCGTATCGGCAAAGGCAAAATGTTTTTAACGTTTAATGTGCTGGTATTCCCAAGTTGGGAGTCCCTATTCCCAAAGCCACACTATTGTTACAGACTATTGTTGACGCTCCGTGCGTGGCACGCGACAGTGTTGGTCGGTGATGAAACGGTCTAGTGGGCAGTCTTATACTTTTCAATATAAAGAATATTTTTTTACTTGACACGTCCTACTAGTCATGGTATGACACGGCGTAGTGGGCAGAGACCTTTAACCTTCCCCACACAACGGTACAGTTATATGGGATTTGTATCTAATTGTATCGATAATTGATAAGTAACATATAATTGTTGTTTAGTACCGACGGTTGCCAGTCAAATTGCAAAAAATCAATTGCCGAACATCAATACAATCAGATACAGATCTCAAATAACGGTTAGTGTGTCACAGTTATATATACATATATAGTTCACATTAATAACCTCGCAGGAGTATATTCCTGCTTTTATCATGAGTCGAAAATGTTAAAGCGACTATAATACAAATAGTTATGGAGATATGTAACATTTAAGTTTGCATCTAACTTCTTTTTCTTCTTCTTCTGCTTCATCTAGGACTGCGTCCTGCCATTGCTCAGAGCCTGTTCCTGGGATACAGATGTCCGGCTATCTCGCCATCTTTTATGCGGTCTTCCTGAAAGTCTGGTACCTGACGGCAGCATGTTCGCTGCTACGCTCACTACTCTCTCGGAACAAGCTCTCTCCACATGATCTCCCCAGTAACGTCTTCTAGATCTTCCCCATCGGACAATATCCTCGACGTCACAAGTCCTTCGTATTTCGGAATTCCTCACTCGGTCTCGGATTATCAGTCCCACAATGGGTCGGAGAGTCTTCATCTCAGCTGTTCTTAGGAGATGTTTAGTTCTGGTAGTGTCAGCCCTTGTCTCGATACCGTATTAATACTTCTGACTTATTTTTTATACATAAAACGTTAGACTATCATTACACTAACTTATATCGAATATGAAAAATTCATTCCCTTTAATGCAAGTCAAATAAAATAATTAAAAAATTCCAATTGGAATTTCTGCAGAGTTTTCATCATTTTATTTAACTTGTATGAAACTAATCGTAATTTCGTAATCAATATAAGTAACTGAAATGACAGTTCAACGTTTTGTAAAAAATAAGTCAGAAATATTATAAAAAAAATGCAAATTTTGATATTGCATAACTCCATAACTATTGGTAATTAGGTCATGGTTGATTGAATACTTTTGACTCATTATCAATGCGGAAATCCACCTGTAATGTTTTTGCTACTAGACACCCTGTTTATATGGGAAAAAAAGTATAGACTGACGTGGGTGTTACAGGGTTGAGTACTGATATCAGGTCATGGCTGCTTGAACATTTTCAACTCACAATAGTTCATACAGTATATATAAATATAAAAAAATCTTTGGTAATCACTAATGACAGCGGAGTATTAAAGAGTGAAGATCGTCAAGCCATCAAATGTCGCCCTGCGCACTATGCGCTGCGCTCCCCGCACCACTCTCTCTATAATATATATATATATATATATATATATACAATTTGACAAATTAACATCAGTTTCTTCGAGAAAACATTTTATTTATCTCCGGTGAATTCTTATATAATGTAATTATTTTATCGAATACAGTATAACTATTTTATATATTAGACAGGTATACCGAAAATATGAACAATGTACTCAGTATATTTACAGATAAATTGATCAAACACCAGAAATAAAAACACACACTACTGTATAGAGCAGAATTGAAAACCAGTTTCAAAACAAGAGGAAATTAACAATATTTTGTGACTTATAACTAGTGATGCAACGAATACAAATATTTGTATTCGCCGAATATTAAAAACAAACTATTTATAACTGAATGCAATGCAAAGTACGGTTTGGCTGTGCACCGTGTATCCGAACATACCTAGGCACTCTATTATCGGGGATTTCCCTGACATTGAATGAATGGATTTGTTGAGTTCTCAAGTTGTCAATTGTTACTTATTTTCCAGCATAACATGAGTTCTTTCATCTAGTTTCGTTGGGTTATTAATAAGGTTAGGTGCTCATTTCATACAGTTTTTGTTTTGTTATACGTATTGTTCGTTCCATTTTATTTACATTGTGTGTAAAAGTGTTAACTCTCATAAAATAATTTCAAAAAGTGATATTTATTTTCGACCACTGGGAATGTACAAATGGATAAAAGAAATGGTGTGCTTTTTGAACAAAATTGTTGAATTATTCGTATTCGTGAAAGTAGTATTCGTTGCATCACTACTTATAACATAACAACAAGTCTTCAGTTAGAATAAAATATATATTTATAACATAACTATAATTATAAAAAACTAGGTATTTATTAAAATATAAACGTTAACATGAGAAAATGAACAGAAAAACTAAGAAGACAATTGGAAGATAATTGACAAAATGTTATCTTACGTTACTTTCCAATGTTTAACCAGAGAGTTATGTCTTCGAAGTAACTTTTTATTAGGAAACTTTTTTAGACAGTATTTACAGATACTGATGGACTTAATCACTTTCCTTCGCCGCTTCTTCCCAACAGTTTCCTTTTCAGGAAAGGGCCTGATCTCCAAATCGGCGTTGCTAAAATAATAGACGTTGTCTGTTCTCATTTCGATATTGGCGTTAGCATCGCTAGTCACTGTGCGGGTATCATATAGTGGGCTGGATATGTTGGATTTTCTCGGTTCATCGTTGGTGCAGTCGACGTGGACGATGGCCGAGGTTGTTAGCTTAACGAAGTCAGGTGTCCGCTTTTCGAAGAGAGGATTGTTATTAATATTTTTTCTGTGTATATTGAGAGCGCAGTTTTTTCGAGTGATCCTCTGAAAATCATCGTCAACTTTTGCTGTCTCTTGAACGGTGTTGTTTAATATTTTTATACATCTCGATAATGAGTCTCTTTCTTCTGGTTCAGCTATTGCTGGTTCATTGATCAAACTATCTTTTTTTTCAGTAGAAATGGTAGACGGTTTGACCGATTCAATAATTTGACCAGAATCTGTTTTTTTTACTTCGTCAGACATTCCGATGGGTGTCAACAAAATTGAAAACGGTTTAATATCAACCGATTGTAAATCGTTAACATTCGACGAATGATTAAAATTATTACTTTCAACACAATCTTCGCCGCTATTTGCACAGTCTAATTTCATATTTTCGTTTGTACTATCTCCTAAGTCTCCTTCACCTCCGGTGTCTCCCAACATACGTTTAGTCGATTCATTCGAATCGGAATCTCGAAACGAGGCTGCGGGCTCCATCTTGCAGTCCAGAGACTCGCCGAAATCATCATAAAGCTCGTCGACTATCGCCGCAATGTCCTCCTTGATCCTCGTGAATTCTTCGTCATCGATCGGGCATAATTGTGATTCAGCCATTTTCCTGTCTTTCCGTTTGCGTTTCTTTTTCTTCTCCTTCCGCTTGCGTTTGGTTCCGCGCGCCGAATCAGCGCCACCCTTTGGTTTGAGGCACAACAGAATGCTGTTATTTTTTAGCATGACTACTCTGTATTCGTTCTCGGTACTTTTAAATTCGTTATCTGTGGTTTTTTCAGGACTCAGGTCCGTGCCCGATTGTAATTCAGGATCAGAATTTTGAACTTCTTTTGTGAATTCTGAATCGCTTGCGTGGAACATGCTGCAGTCTTTGATAAAGTCGTTGGGTATGTCTACGATAACGTCTTCCTTATGCGTCCATTTTTTATCATTTGACACTAAATTTTCTACCATTTCCATTTTGGGTAAAGAAACGCTGCATTCTTTAACTTGAGGCTTATTCAAACATGCATTTGAGTTGACTTTTTCATTTTTGACGGTATCTAAGGCTATTGATTGAACGTGTGTCACGCTTCTACTCAAATCTACAGAACAGTCTAAATGTTTAAACTCAGGATTAGTAATCAATGTGTCGGCCTGTTTTCTTTCAAATTCACGTGTCACGCTTCTATTCAAATCTACAGAACAGTCTAAAGGTGTACATTCAGGATAAACAATCGAAGCGTCGGCCTGTTGTTTTCTTTCAAATTCCTTCTCAGCTTCATTTCCGATATAATCTGTAATGTCTTCACCTTTACTAACGTCACCATGTTGGAACACTTCAAAAACGAAATTTGTGGCAGTGTTTTCTCTCGTTTCATTGTTCGCTCGATCGTTTTTAATCCTGTGCTTGCAGCGGTTCCTCTTGTTGATCAACGTGAACTTCTCCTTGAGGGCCTCCAGGCGTCTCTCAATGGTGTTCGACTCGCCGAGCAACGCTCTGGGTTTGCACCTTTGGATTGGATTGAGATCGAACACCGGTTTATTTTCGTCAGACTTATTCAAATCAAACTTAAACCTTATTGCCCCCGTTGACCTGATGAGTGACTCGTTCATAATTTTTGTTTTATATTCGTCCATGTATTTTCTTATCATATCTTGCATGCTCTGTCTTTTGCTCGGTTTCGCAAGATTATTTGAATCCTTCTTTCGACAGTCTTTCGATCTGTCGCGATCTAAGTCCAAGTAATGTAGCACGACCGTAGGATTCAAGTTTGATTTCTTCGTTGTTGCCATTCTTCATCCCTCATCGCGACTGTTTAAAATCTGAAAAATAAATTATAATCATATAATTGATATAGCCATAATAATAACCACTATTTATAAAGTACTTAGGTTTTTCTTTTTTTAACCATTCGAGACCGTATGAATGTTCAAACGAACACTAGCTTTGCGATTTTATTTTTCCCATAATATATCAAATATAAATGTCGGGTTTTTGTTTTCTGATTGCTGGCAATCTTGTCTATGGTGTCTATTTTTTTCCGCTTGGCTGCGATACATAATCCCACCTAAATTGTCGTTTGCATTTTGACAGATCAACTCTCAGTGAATCTTCCAGTTTCGTCCGTTGTTATTTGCATATTTTAAGGATAAACTTATCTTAATTTATCCATTTTTTTTATTCAAATTATATTTATTTTGTTGCTTAAGGGTGTATTCTAACTATAACATAAATAAATACATCAATTTTTCCAAGTTATTTGTCAGAATATTCAACTATAAGTTCTATAACAAAAAAAAAACACCAAAAATTTTCAAAAAATTCTGTGATGTGTTATCATCATACATCAAATATTTTTTACAACTGCCATAATTAATTCAGGTTTCAGAGGGTTAATAGAGGTGCAAACACGGAATACATTTTTTTTAAATATATTTATCTTCATCTTGATGCATGTCGATGGAAAAGGAGCCACTCACCTCACTAGGAAGAACCTGTGCCGAGATGAGCAGCCGACAATATAGTGAGAACAAAATAATATAAACATAAAACAAAATACTACATAACTATAAGATTAATCAATTGGGGATATATAAATATGTAAAACGTGGATAATAAAAACATAGATATTATTGAATACAAAAGTCGCATCAATATTCTTATTATTTTCCAACTAAGCTAAACGCTGGGGCTATGAAAATAGGACTGACTTGCTGGTGTCCTGGAATGGGCTCGAACCACCAACCAACGATAGACAATAGACAAGATTATTATTATTATTGTTGATAATGGGCAGGCAGCTAAAGCTGATAGGCCCATTCAATTCAATTCAATTCAATTCAATTTATTTAATAATATGTATATTACAAACTAAGTGTTCAAGTTCACATATTATGGAAGTATATATCAAAATAAAAATGTTTAATAAATTAAAAATAACATAAATTCTGGTCAAAGGTGTAGGAGAATCCCGCTTCGGAAAACTCCCTCAGACACACGGAATATATCAATACCCAAAGGGATTTTGTTCAGCATAGCTGTGGCTCTTCCAACAGGCATAACCATCGGCAGGTTAGTCCTGTATATTGGAATGTGAAACAATCTATGCTGATGATGTCTAATGTAATTATCAGGAACACACAAACCAATGCTCTGCACAATTTCAGGATTATCGATCATACCGCGCAACAATCGATAAAAATGTGTAATCAAATACACATTCCTTCTAGTCTCTAGACTATTGTAGCAAAGCATACCCTGGAGAAACTCGGTTGGGTAAAGCCAAAGATAATGCCCGTACTCTCTCATGTAGAGATATCTCAGAAACTTCTTTTGGACTTTCTCCACCATAAGAGAGTACTTGCCCTCATGTGGCCCCCAGATCATCGAGCCACTCTCGAGTCTACTTCGCACCAAGGAGTTGCAAAGAGTTCTCAGTTCGTGGGTATTCTCGAAAACCCTGGCAGTACGCAGAAAAAATTCCTAACATTCTCAAAGCATTACCACTGATCGTCTCTAAGTGATCGTGAAATGTTAGGTTACTTACAAATCTAACACCTAGATATTTAACATTCGATGTTCTTGTCAGATTTTGGTCGTTCATTTTGTAGCGAAAAAATAGAGTTTTTTGGGCCCTAGTGAATATATCACTGTCTCTCATTTGAATATCCAGCCTATTCTTAAATTAGTTGACACTGGCTGCAGACACAACACCCTCAGGCAAACTATTCCACATATTGACCACTCTATTGCTTAATGCATGCTTTCTTGGGTTACACGAGAACCGAGACTTGTTCAACTTCAGGTCAAAGCCTCGAAGGCCCACAGTAGTGTTTAATGCAAACATATCTGTCATATTAGGAATATTGTAGTAGCCCGATAGAATCTTGAATGTCTTAATGAGCTCACCTCTTGCTCGTCGCTCCTGAAGAGTGGGCAGTTTCAAGACTCTCAGCCTTTCCGCATATTCCAGGTTTTTAAGACCCAAGGGCAATTTTGTGGCTCGTCTCTGAACGTTTTCCAGTAAAACTATATCTTTAGCAAAATATGGATTCCAGATCTGAGAGGCATATTCGAGGAGAGGCCTCACATATGTCTTATAAATTGTAGTGAATAATGGTATCATCAGATGTTGGAATGATCTTCTCACCAAATACAAAATAGAGTTAGCCTTCTTAACCAAACTCGCTATGTGCTCACACCGTTTAAAGTCCTTGGTAATAGTAACACCCAGATCCTTCTGCGAGACCACTGACTTAATCAGGCTTTCGTTTAAGGTATACTCAATATTTAGGTTATTCTTGCCGACATGGAGAACACAACATTTATCAACATTAAGATTAAATAACTGTGTATTCTGGCCCGCTGAGCTAAAAAGCAGTATCTCCATAAAACAAACTACTGACTAAATCAGGGAAACTAAATGGAGGAATGTCCATCATTCACATGAATATTCATTTATTTCTCGCTCTCAAGTCAATAGATATTCAATTGATACACATGAAAATGTTTATTTTGTTATTATTTGAAGTATTTTTATATAGTTTAAACCTTAAAAACGGAATTACTGGTTTTAAGCTCCGTAAGAGTAATTGTTTGCGAGGGATTATAAATGATTCTGGATTGAGTGACCGCATTTTAGCTTCTGAACATTAATTTCTTTTGGGGAATTATCACTGGGTCAAAGGCAGCATGAGGTACAATATATTAAATAAAATTATTAATTAAGCAAATAATCCAATAACCAATGAAATATAAGGGAGAGAAGCAGAAAGGGGCGTTCCTCTCAGCAAATCATCCCGTGAATGTATTACTAATCAAAGTTTACAAGCTGCGTTAGTTTATGAGAAACAAAACATTACAAAAGAAAAAAATTAAGTAGAAACAAAATTTTTTTGGCTTTTAGCCGAGAGAATATTCCAAATGTGTGCCTTCAATTAAAGGGTCTCAACATTGAGAGAATAAAACAGTTTAAGTATTTGGGCAGTATTATTACTGACAATCTGGACCCTGATACGGAGATCAAATGCAGAATAGAGACAGCCCGTGCATCTTTTAATAAGATGAAAAGTCTACTCTGTAATGACGACTTAAAATTGAAGTTCAGACAGAGGTTGATAAAATGCTATGTATGGTCAGTTCTACTTTACGGTGTTGAAGCATGGACGCTGAAGGTGACTACTCTAAATCGCCTAGAGGCGTTCGAAATGTGGATACATCGTAAAATGTTAAGGATATCTTGGACTGACATGACTAGTAATGTTGAAGTTTTACCTAGAGCAAATACAAACGTACAGTTACTCAACATAGTAAAGCTCCATAAAATTTCATACTTTGGTCATATAATGAGAGGCGAAAAGTACTCCATCCTTCAGCTCGTCATGAAGGGGAAGATTGAGGGTCGTAGAGGGGTCAGAAGGAGACGGCATTCCTGGCTTCGAAACATCCGTGAGTGGACCGGGATAAGAAGCGTGGAAGAGCTGTTCCGTACTGCCCTGGACAGGGAAACTTTCTCCCAGATGATCACCGACGTTGGGGGGGACCCGACAGGGCACATGAAGAAGAAAAAGAAACAAAAGAAGAATAAAATGTAAGATACTCGGACGTTCCATCTCTTTCTGCATCTGTTGGGTTTCAAGTTTATTTATAACATGTAATAAAGAGAATGAACACATCAAATGCACACAGCAACAAACAAATGAATAAAAACAATGCATTAATTATCTTATAATACGTATAAGGGCTACTCGATAGCCCGTCAGAGAAGCAGTAAAGGAGACCATAGTATTCACAGCCACTCCCAGAAGGAGAGAAAGGACGTCACAAATATGTTTTGGTCCCGCTACCGCGACCACGGACCGGTAGAAAATTCACTCTGTCCAGGTCACAACAAACCACAGGAGAGCGTCATAGAGATTACTCTCTCGGCTCTGCCCGGCAGCCGGCCTTCCCAACATCTCCCAGCGGGAGACCCATACTCTAATGAACTCACGTAAAAGTCCGAGGTTACTTTCACAACTCAAGATCGTTATTCCGGGGCGAACAATGACCTATTCCCACTAAGTTCTTAACCATATTCTCTTGTGCGTCCCTCAATTATTATTTTATTATTTTACCGGATAACCAGTAAAATAATAAAAATTTATTTCAGTAAAAGTTAGACAACAGTGTGGAAGAAATATGTGTAAAAAACATATGTAAATAAAACATAAGATGTTTGCCATCTGTTGTCGTATCAGGAAGCTAAATTGCAGTATCTCCGAATTGAGATGGAATTACTGCAAATAAGCTACATGTTATATGCCCCTGATGCAAATACTGCAAATTAAAAATGCTTATATTTTAATATTTTAATGGAAATACGGCAAACTTATTAGAAAAGTAAAATATGACCGTAAGCATCCATTAATTATAAAATATTATAAATGTGTTTATTCTAAGTGTGTAAATGGGAGCTTTAACATGTATGTATGTAATTGTGTTAATAGTATAATCGGTGTAATAAATGTATTCCTTATTTTAGTGAATAAAAAAACTTTTATAAATAATCGCATTTTTTATTAAATTTTGAAAATAAATCAACAAAAAGTACTTTAACTATAAAGTACGGGTCAAGTACCACATGGCACAAAATTTTGAACATGTTTTAAAAAATATATATACGCGGTAATGTCAAAAATAAAATCAAATATTTTTGCACTTTCACACGATGGTCACCCTGTGAGCCTTGGCATCTTTATCTGGCGGACACTGCTATCTTCTAAATAAACAGAACAAGCTGAATTATGTCAGAATGCATATCTTGAGAATGTGAACATTTTGCACTCGCTCCGTGAAAAATGGCGGCAAACGCACGAACCGTCAATAGGTTATGTTATTGTCATAGAATCAACGTCACGAAAACTAACATTGGGATTATTATAACTTAAAATAGCAGACTTTAAAAATAATTCACCTCAAAACGCCATCTATTTCATCTGATGTATGAAAGCAGCAGATTGTTGAGAAAATGCACCTGTTCATACTCCGTTCCATTGGCCACATTAATCGAACTATCGCTTGTTTACGTTTTGAACGTCACCGTTTTCAGTCGATTCGGCTATTTAACACTACATGACGTAAATCGCGGGGTTCTGCCATCCCTGCCAGTAATAGTAGATCAACAACACAAGATATTACACGTAGATATCTCTACACAAGTCCTCAAATATTATACTTACGAAATATATATCGGTGAAGTATGTAATGAAGTACGGCGATCGTGTGAAGCTTGCTTGGCCAAATCAAAAACGCGACAAAACTTCACAAATAATCTGAAATCACAATAACAACATCGCTGCGTTGTGGAGATAAAATAATCAAAATTCTCAGAAATCGCAATAACTAAAGACAAAAAACAAAACATCTGTTTTATGTAGTGATGGGTCCGCTCTATACTCACTACTACAATGTAGTACTACATTACAATGAAGTGTACATTTCACACCTTTTGAAGTGTAGTGCACACTACAAACTACACACACTTCAAAGTTATTGAAAGTACATAATAATAATAATATTTGGATAATTTATACAGCGCCGTTTTCGCCTCAAGGGCGCCTCACCTCAAGGGCGCCTCACCTCAAGGGCGCCTCACCTCAAGGGCGCTTTACACAGAAAATTATCTTACAAAACAACTTACTGCTAAAAAAACTTATTTACTATTACTTATTCACTAGGTGGCATGCGGCATGCAAGAAATGGAATTAATGTTTAATACTATAATAGTTAGGAGTGCCTGAAACAATTAGGTGTTTTCGCGGAATGCATACTAGGAGTGGAAAACATCAGCTAGTGTTGTTGTGGTCAGATTCTATAGATTTTTACAGGATTGTCTAAATAAATGCGTCTTTGAACTGTGGTAAGCTGTCTGTTTGTCTCAGTGTATTAGATAGTTTGCTCCATAACTTTGGTCTAGCCACCGCGAAAGCACGATCACCGAACTTAGTTACTTCAAATTACATGCTTCAAATAGTACATTTAATTTTAACCTTAAAGCAAACACTACAAAGTACACACACTTCAAAGTTATCGAAAGTACGAGTACATACTTCAAATAGTACATTTTTTATGTGAAATTTTTGTGAAGTCGATGTACATAAATGAATAAATTTTTGGAAATCGAAACAACCCCCCCTCTCCCGTGTTTTGAAAATTTTTCTAGTAGTACACTTTTCAAGAAGCACTTTGACATGGTTATCACTACCGGAGGGATTAATTCACATAAAGTGACGCGAATCCCTATTTCAAAAATAGCTTTATGACCGGCGGGCCTTTCGCCCCAGGCTTATCCTACTGCACGTACGCACAGCTGTGGGACGAACAAACTTTTTTTCTTTTGAAAGAACATTGAATGCAATTTAAACGGCGTATAAGGTAGCTAATAAAAGTAATGAAAAATAATGTTTATTCTAGCTTGTATGTACCTACTCTAAGGTCTCTTCGGTTTGGGAATACCGCACTTAGCGACAAGGATTAGGAGTTTGCAGGGTAAATTTTATTACGGTCCGCTCGATACGGCGACTGTCCTCAAAGGATCTGAGGCCGAACAATGGCGGTATTTTATTTGGGAAGCAAGGAATTACCGAGAAATAGACGACAATATCTGGGAGGGTTGTAAAACGTTTGCGATGTCCGAAACCGGAGGTATTCCTGAGATCGTTGTATGTTTTGCCGACAATGGAATATCTGCACGTACACATGCGGAACAAATAAAGTGTTTTCCCGCGAGGATATGCAATAGATCGAAGATTATTAGCAATTTTTCCTACATAAATTTTCTAGTAATATAACGCGAGAAAGTACCAAGATAAAAATTACAAATCTGCTATATGTTAGAAGCTACATACGTATATATATATATATATATATATAATATATATATATATATATAATCTATATATATATATATATATATATATCTATATACTATATATATCGTCTATATCTTAGATTTATTAGTATCAAAACAATAATATTAACTTTTTGTAAATGTTTTTTTTATGTTGATAACTCGACGCCGACGGCGTTATAAATAAACAAATCGAATGTCGTGAGACGTAAATACCTACGACTGGTGTGAACAATTTTAATGTTCGTAAGTATATTTTTATGTGATAGTATATATGATTTAAAGATTTCCTAGACACAAGTTCTAGTTATAATTATATTTGAATTAGATAAGTTATGATATTATTATGAATTAATTAAGTATTCGTATTGCAAGTTTATTTGTATTGTAAGTAGACTATAAGTAATGGTTTTAAAATATTTTTTATTTCGATTTATGTAAAACGATAAAGCATTTGTAAGATGATTATCATGTCAATCTTATATATAAATAATTTTGCATCTAAGAATTCCGTGTTAAAGCGACATAAATAAATAAAATCGTCGAAGTAGTGAGGAAAAGAACGAAGCGCATCTCCTACGGACCGTGTAGATAATACGAACAATTGGATTTAGGCCTAGACGAGATGTGTATTGAATCGCGTCCATCACAAAATGACTCAGGAGAGGAGGCGGGGCTAGGTAAGGGGTTGCCACCAACCAATGGCTAACTTTCTGGACGCCGAGGTGACGGCCATTGACCAACCCCAAGGGAGGTCGGGCCAAGGGAACCGGCAGATATCCGCCCTGCCGGCCGAAGATAAAAGGCCAGATGCTGTGCGGAACAGGACCAGTAAACAGTTATCACAGTAGTGAAGAGGTGGTAGGTCATCACAGAGTGAGCGGTGAACAGTAGGGAGTCATCGCAGACAGTGGTTAGCTATCACAGTGATCAGTGGTCGGAAGTGAACTACATAGCTGCCGTCAGCTATCGCTAATACCGTCCCAAAATATTTCTCACGTGCGTGTAAATCTAACCGAAGGGCAACATGCCCTAAGTGTTCTGCCCAAAATATATCAAGAATTTGTGGAGTGGGGAGGGTGAGACGGGGTGGGGTCTGTAGTTGGTGTTGACGATCACTCGTGTGAAAACCTCTCTGTCCTGCGCTGCCCGGACAATTCCAAAACCTATCTCAATATTTGCTCTCTACCAACTCCCTGTCTTCTTTTTATCTTGCCCTCGAGTATTAGTCGGAAGAGGCTCATTGACGTATTGTAATATAGACACGTTATTCACATACAGCCGGCTTTCACATGTAGCAAATATCGCATTGAAAGAGACAACAAATCACGGCATACTTATTTCACAAACGCTCTGCCTGTAGACAGAAAAATTAGGTAATTTGAAGTCCGGTGACTGAAATAACATACTCATTCTTACGATACTCTGTTCCTTTTCCCCCGGGACTTTTTTTTCCGGCGTAGCATCGCGCCCGATCATAAAGAAGCTCCGTTCGATAACGAATGCAAGTACCTAAGGCAATTACTTTTGAGTTGCCAAGATTTCACGCTTGTAAAGTATCTACAGTTTATTATGTCATTGGAGGAGGCTACATTTATCGCCAGGTAGCACGTGACTCAAATAAGACCCACGTATCATGTACCTACTTATTCCAAGGCGGATGTATACCGAAATATCATTGCATTCCTGTAAACCAAGATGATACAACCATAGACGTACATAAATATAGACTATTTACAAGCCAAAATATCTGCTATAGTCCGTCTAACTTATCTGAAGAATGGCCAAATTTGGAACTAACGACGCCATATTGGATTATCTACAGCTGACAGACCTTTGACAGACTTTGTTTACAGAGAGGTTCACGACTGTTTCGATAGTTTTTTAAGAACATTTTAGATTGTCACCATGCCAAAAACCATTAAAAGCGGTGTTCGGGAAATAATCTTGAAAATGCACACGTTTTTTGAAGAGGAACAACGTCTAAAAGCCCCAATTATACCGTTTGATTTTGTTCATAGACTTATTGCCGCCACTTCAGGTTAATGCTGCCATGCAATTATAATGATTTTCCCATACTTAGTTTTTTATTTACTATTATACAATTTCTTCAGGTATTTCTGAATCGGCAATTTACAAAATAGTTAAAGAAGGTAAAGTGGCCGTGGAAATGGGCATTAAAATATCTACACCCGGAAAAAAAGAACAAGGATAAGTGGAAAAATTGAATTAGAAGCCGTAAGATGAGAAAAGTTTTAGAACATATTTTATTCGATAATTTTTTACATAGAATTTTTATTATTTATACTTTTTATTACAAAATTCATTAACGAGTTCATTTGTATAAACATCTTTTTTCAAAAATAAACTTTTTTATTTATGCACATTAAAGACTGGTTGCATCAACTTACTTTATAGCAATAGTTCATTTAAAGCATAGATTTTTACGAGAGCAAGTTGTTTGATCGGTGGAAAATGCAAAATATCTATGCTTTGAACGAAAGATTACTATAAACCAAGTTGATACAACGGCCCTAAACCGATTGATATCCTTAGGTGTTACTGAGTTAAACATGGTGGTCATGATCATTAGGTATGAGACACCGAATAAAACCGGCGCCACACTGCGCGGATCTTCCGCCGCGTCTCTTCTGTCGTGGAACATCGCTACATTTCTTTCCATACAATATGCGCTTATTAAACACACTACGCGGATGATCGGTCGATCTATTTGCTTTGCCGATTTGGCGCAACGGAAAAAACGCGGCGGAAGATCTGCGTAATGTGGCGCCAGCCTAAAAGAATTATTATTGTTTGTTTTTTTTTCCTGAAAATTGTATTTTTCTTTGATTTTGAAAAAACGCCATTTTGTGACGTTGTGTATTTTACGAATGTTTATTTTGATAAATTTATTTGTACGTTAGTTTACATTTTTTGTTTTTTATCGTGTCGTATACTGCTTAATAACTTGTTTAAGAAAAAACGAATTTGCATAAAATTCCCTACAAATTAGATAATTTTTACACTATGGGCAGTACCACAACGATTGGGACGCCCTCCTTTATTCTTCAGATAAGTTGGACGGACTATACACAGCACGCCAAACGAATTACTGTGAATATAGACGCACATTGTGAAAGTTGGTCTAGGGGTGTCCAAAATGTATAAATGTCCTCGCGATATCTACTGCGTACGATCACTGTGCAATGAAGAATATTATCAATAAAAATAGCGGCATAGGAATATTCATATCCAATACGTACACCCTTTTGGATTTCGAAGAAATAAATAAAAAAAATGTGAATGTCCTACAATTAAAAATCAAATATAAAAACAATTCATTTAACTATCGGCTTGCAATACCGTGTCGAAGTCATGATGTGTTGCATTGTGTTGTGTGTATGATTCATCCGTTGTCTGATCAATATCTCTGCGCATTTCTCGTCGCAGACTCCGCAGAGATAGTGATACACACAACACAATACAACACATCATGACCTCGGCACGGTATTGCAAGCCGATATTTAACCACAATACCAACACTCACAACACATCAGCCCTGATGATGGACCCTGCAATGGGATCCGAAACGTTGACCCGATAGGTCGTAACAACACGGCATAATACCCTAGTAAACACAAACTTGAAGATTCTGAATGGCCGTGAAAACCTAAGAACATTCTTAATTTATTTAACATTTTAGCAATTTACAGAACTTTTTTTTAATATTACCACGATCAAATAATTTAAGAAATATTTAATGACTGCTCTCAGTACCACATTTCAAAAGATCTTCAACTTGTTCAGAAACATACCTTATACTTTTTAATTCATGTATCACTTTTTTCAGTAACACTATTTTTACTTTATTTCGCACTCTCGCATATTTCTAACGATTGCAGAGAGCCTTTTACATTTATTTACTGCAGAATCAATTTTTTTTGTTTTTCCGGGTTTGTGTTTCACATATGTCCATTGATTCTTACTCTGGTAGTGGTGCGAGCAATTCCTCAACTTGTCACAATACTGTAAAGGAAACAAATTAAAATACTTCTCTCATATAAAAAAACAACAAATAATTTAACTTACAATTTTCATATGGATTTGAGGTTCTCTAAAAATAATTGTTTAAAGTAAATAAATCGCATAAAAAACTAATTGAACATAATAATAGAAACAAAATATTTTAGGCACTTTAAATATAAAAATATATCCTAAAATAAATATTTTTAAAATATTCATTTGGAAAATTGTTATCGAAAAATATTAATACAATACGCAACCCTGTTTCTATTTGTAACTTTTTTACACGTATGCTGCGCTATAAGAAAGAAAGAGAAAAGACCATAGACTGCCAACTTATAAAATAGAATTCCTTAGAATTTCTCCGCAAATTATTGACATAAAACTCACCCATGAAAGGTTATATCCTCTTCTTTATTACGTGATGAAGCACTACAACGTCTAACCACTGTCTAACACAACAAACAGGCGTATATTAAGTTTGATTTTTTAAATTGTTAAGACAAAAAGCAAAAGCATTCCCTATAACTTCATTCTGCATTCGTCTGTCAAGTTATGTTTCATTGACCTTTCTTATACACGGTAATGAAAATAATTTCTATCTCTTTTTGACTGATACATTTAGTACGTAATAGAAGACAGCAGAGACTATATGTCTCGGATATGTTTATTAATGACGAGTCTATATTTATATACGTCTATGGATACAAGTCTTTTATAGTCCGTCCAACTTATCTGGAGAATAAAGGAGGGCGTCCCAATCGTTGTGGTACTGCCCATAGTCTAAAAATTATCTCATTTGTAGGGAATTTTTTGCAAATTCGTTTTTTCTTAAACAAGTTATTAAGCAGTATACGACACGATAAAAAAAAAAACAAAAAATGTAAACTAACGTACAAATAAATTTATCAAAATATATATTCGTAAAATACACAACGTCACAAAATGGCGTTTTTTCAAAATCAAAGAAAAATACAATTTTCAGGAAAAAAAAACAAACAGTAATAATTCTTTTAGGTCGGCGCCACATTACGCAGATCTTCCGCCGCGTCTTTTCTGTTGCGCCAAATCGGCAAAGCAAATAGATCGACCGATCATTCGCGTAATGTGTTTAATAAGCGCATATTGTATGGAAAGAAATGTAGCGATGTTCCATGACAGAAGAGACGCGGCGGAAGATCCACGCAGTGTGGCGCCGGTTTTATTCGGTGTCTCATACCTAATGATCATGACCACCATGTTTAACTCAGTAACACCTAAGGATATCAATCGGTTTAGGGCCGTTGTATCAACTTGGTTTATAGTAATCTTTCGTTCAAAGCATAGATATTTTGCATTTTCCACCGATCAAACAACTCGATCTATGCTTTAAATGAACTATTGCTATAAAGTAAGTTGATGCAACCAGTCTTTAATGCGCATAAATAAAAAAGTTTATTTTGAAAAAAGATGTTTATACAAATGAACTCGTTAATGAATTATGTAATAAAAGTATAAATAATAAAAATTCTATGTAAAAAATTATCCAATAAAATATGTTCTAAAACTTTTCTCATCTTACGGCTTCTAAATCAATTTTTCCACTTATCCTTGTTCTTTTTTTTCCGGGTGCAGATATTTTAATGCCCATTTCCACGGCCGCTTTACCTTCTTTAACTATTTTGTAAATTGCCGATTCTGAAATACCTGAAGAAATTGTATAATAGTAAAATAAAAAACTAAGTATGGGAAAATCATTATAACTGCATGGCATCACTAACCTGAAGTGGCGGCAATAAGTCTATGAACAAAATCAAACGGTATAATTGGGGCTTTTAGACGTTGTTCCTCTTCAAAAAACGTGTGCATTTTCAAGATTATTTCCCGAACACCGCTTTTAATGGTTTTTGGCATGGTGACAATCTAAAATTTTCTTAAAAAACTATCGAAACAGTCGTGAACCCCTCTGTAAACAAAGGCTGTCAAAGGTCTGTCAGCTGTAGATAATCCAATATGGCGTCGTTAGTTCCAAATTTGGTCATTCTTCAGATAAGTTAGACGGACTATATAGTCCGTCTAACTTATCTGAAGACTAGACTATAAGTTAGACGGACTATATAGTCCGTCTAACTTATCTGAAGAATGGCCAAATTTGGAACTAACGACGCCATATTGGATTATCTACAGCTGACAGACCTTTGACAGCCTTTGTTTACAGAGGGGTTCACGACTGTTTCGATAGTTTTTTAAGAAAATTTTAGATTGTCACCATGCCAAAAACCATTAAAAGCGGTGTTCGGGAAATAATCTTGAAAATGCACACGTTTTTTGAAGAGGAACAACGTCTGAAAGCCTCAATTATAACCGTTTGATTTTGTTCATAGACTTATTGCCGCCACTTCAGGTTAGTGCTGCCATACAGTTATAATGATTTTCCCATACTTAGTTTTTATTTTACTATTATACAATTTCTTCAGGTATTTCTGAATCGGCAATTTACAAAATAGTTAAAGAAGGTAAAGTGGCCGTGGAAATGGGCATTAAAATATCTACACCGGAAAAAAAAGAACAAGGATAAGTGGAAAAATTGAATTAGAAGCCGTAAGATGAGAAATGTTTTAGAACATATTTTATTCGATAATTTTTTACATAGAATTTTTATTATTTATACGTTTTATTACATAATTCATTAACGAGTTCATTTGTATAAACATCTTTTTTCAAAAATAAACTTTTTTATTTATGCACATTAAAGACTGGTTGCATCAACTTACTTTATAGCAATAGTTCGTTTAAAGCATAGATTTTTACGAGAGCAAGTTGTTTGATCGGTGGAAAATGCAAAATATCTATGCTTTGAACGAAAGATTACTATAAACCAAGTTGATACAACGGCCCTAAACCGATTGATATCCTTAGGTGTTACTGAGTTAAACATGGGGGTCATGATCATTAGGTATGAGACACCGAATAAAACCGGCGCCACACTGCGCGGATCTTCCGCCGCGTCTCTTCTGTCGTGGAACATCGCTACATTTCTTTCCATACAATATGCGCTTATTAAACCCACTACGCGGATGATCGGTCGATCTATTTGCTTTGCCGATTTGGCGCAACGAAAAAACGCGGCGGAAGATCTGCGTAATGTGGCGTCGGCCTAAAAGAATTATTATTGTTTGTTTTTTTTCCTGAAAATTGTATTTTTCTTTGATTTTGAAAAAACGCCATTTTGTGACGTTGTGTATTTTACGAATTTATATTTTGATAAATTTATTTGTACGTTAGTTTACATTTTTTGTTTTTTATCGTGTCGTATACTGCTTAATAACTTGTTTAAGAAAAAACGAATTGGCATAAAATTCCCTACAAATGAGATAATTTTTAGACTATGGGCAGTACCACAACGATTGGGACGCCCTCCTTTATTCTCCAGATAAGTTGGACGGACTATAATTAGTTAGGATCTGTCAATAGTGCAATTTAATAATCCGTCTATGACCCGCTCTCATCTATTGTCTGTGGTTGGCCGTCGTTTGAGCACGTTTGAGGTTAACTCGCGCTACTGGGGTGCTCGCAGGGACACGCTGGAACCATGGAAAGCGCTGACACGGACCCTGCCATCAAGCATGAGCCAGTCGAGCATGACGACAAAGGAGAAGACAACAGTGACGCCCTCCATATTGAAATTGACACGTCACTCACCGATATCAAGCGGGAGTGCCCCAAGGTGCACAGGAAGGCCGGTAAGCACAATTCATAATCGTCAGCGTATGTTTTCACTGCGTCAAGGATTCCCAATTCGTGTAACCTTTCCCATACGGTGCTAAAATAAAAATCCGGCTTCCCGGCGATGTCAGCTCAGTGTTCGTGCAGACTTTTGCGACTTAATGTCGGATAAATACGAATATTTTATTTTCATTACCTTTTCTTATTATTTATATGATAGTTTAGTATCATTTATATAATAGAAAAAGCCTTCGAATCGTGCATACTGCCAGTGATGACGTATGGAGTGGAGACGATGACTCTTACAAAGAAAAGTGTAGAAAAACTCAAATGCATGCAACGATCCATGGAGAGATCCATGCTTGGCGTAAGCCTAAGATAATGAAGAAATTAGGCGCAGAACTATATCGTGTAGCGAAGCTAAAATTGCACTGGGCAGTGCATGTTGCAAAGCACGATGCCACAAGATGGACTCCGGAATTATGAAGCGGGGACCTTGGGAGAATAAAAGAGGCGTTGGAAGACCTCAAAAGAGATTGGCCGACGATGTGGCCGCTGTGGTGGGAGGAAATGGCTACGACAAGCAAACAACAGGGAAGGGTAGGGAAGAGGCCTGTGCCCATCCAGCAGTGGAGATATGAAAGCTGAAGAAGAAGAAGAAGATATAATAGTTCATACGTATACAAGTGAATATATGTATCAATTATTGTGTTAAAAAGATACAAATCAAAAAAAATTCGTCATCACGAGCGACAGCATAAAGACACATTTCACTCGGCCAGCGTGCGACTTGCCACTATGTAGAGTAAATCAGGCACCACCTGCGCACGAAGCTCTGCGAACCGCAGTCTGCGCTCTGTGCACCACGCACTTCGCTCCCCGCACCACTCCATATCTACATTTCATACTTACACGTAGTGACAGTGTCTTCCAGAAACCTTTTTTTTGTTGCGTCCGATGAATATTTACAGATTGTAATCGTTGTATCCAATGCATAAAGGAGGAATGCCTACATGTGAATTGCAGTATTTAATATTTTTACAGAGATATTCACATGATTAGAGGAAAAGTAAACTCGAAGAATATTGCGTTTCCTTCACCTGACAGTACCGCACCATCCTTCCGTACTGAAGTCTTCAGGTCCTCATTCCAAGTGCAGTCGGCTGAGCCGTGAAATCAATTTAAATTTATTGAATTTATAACATATGCAGTACAAACTTAAACGTGTTATAAAATATAATCATTACACAAATAAAATAATTCATATGGAAGATTCAGTACATGCTTCCGTAGTGGGCTATGATATTTAGAGCGAACCTATCTTAATAACCTATAACCCAGGTCAGTGAGAACTGACTTATTAAGATAGGTTTTATTGACATCCTTGTTTTATTTAAATAATTTTTATTTTTATTTTGTAGGTCCCTCAAGAACGCATAGTAACATTTTAGAAAGTTCTGCAGTACCTAGAATTTCCCCTAAAAAGGAGCCAGAATTGAACACTATATCTAGAGTAAAAAAAATATATAAAAGCGACCGAGATAAACGCTTTTCATGTACGCAGTGCACTTATACCTGTAATCATAAAAGCAACTTGAGAAACCATATGCTTAAGCATACAGGGAAAAAATTGTTTTCATGTGCACAGTGCAGTTATTCGTGTAATCTGAAGAGCAACTTAACGACTCATATGCTGATCCACAGTGGTGAGAAACCGTTTTCATGCTCACAGTGCAGTTATACTTGCAATCATAAAGGCAACTTGAAAAATCATATGCTTACCCATACAGGGCAGACATTTTTTTCATGTACACAGTGCACTTATTCGAGCTATCATAAAGGTAACTTGAGAAATCATATGCTAACGCATACTGGTGAGAAACCATATTCATGTCAACAGTGTACGTATTTGGGTAGTCGGAAAGCTCACTTGAGACTCCATATGCTAACACACGCTGGTGAGAACCTCTTTTCATGCCCGCAATGCAGTTATTCGTGTAAGCAGATAGACCTATTGAGAGCACATATGCTCACTCACACTGCTGGGAAACCATTTTCGTGTTCGCTATGCACTTACACTTGTAATCATAAAGACACTTTGAGAAACCACATGCGTACGCACAACGGGCAGAAATTATTTTCATGTTCAAAGTGCACTTATTCGGCTTGTCTAAAACGCAACTTGAGAAAACATATGCTCACTCATACTGATGAGAAACCATTTTCCTGTTCACAGTGCTCTTATACGTGCAAACGGAAAGACAACTTGAGAGTCCATATGCTAACTCACACCGGTAAGCAACTATTTTCTTGTTCACAGTGCAGTCATTCGTGCAACCGAGAAGACCTTTTAAGAGTCCATATACTTACGCACTCTGCTTAAAGATCTACTTCATGTGTACCTATTTGTGTTACTGAAAAATATAATTTGGAAGGTGAGCGTTTAATCGCGACGGAATGAAGCCGATGCCATTATATGTGCACGCTGTTGAAATCCAAAGATAAGATCCTTCATGTCAGCGTTGTCAAGGCCACAATCAGGATGATCTCCTTTTCTGAGCTGTGAGGTGTGATTGGTCGAAACTGATATCCGACATGTTCTACGCCAATCGCTAGCTAGGATTTTTAAAACTTAATTGAGCATACGATGTCGGCCCCCTCTGGAAACCAACTGGGAGATTTTGACATCCATCTTCATCGATTTACTTATGGCGGAGAGATGAGAAATGCGTGGGTTCAATATTCACAATCACAAACTTACATTGCAGGGTTCATTTACACTTTCCATGTAAATTAATTACAATTATAAAAGATTAAGAGATATTGTGCAAACATCAAATAAATTATACTTACAGAAAATTATTTTATATAAAGGATTAAAGAATTACCCTGATACGAGATTATACTTTGTCTTTCTAATTTCACAATATTTGCAATGTGGATGATGTTACGGTACGTCGAGACCCGCTAGCCGCTTCCATATCCCGACTGAGGAAGAGAGAATTTCGCCTTTACTTTATATAAACTTTCTGACTCTCCAATTCAGAGTCTTTTCTTCGCATCTTAAGGTCAGATATAACATCCTCGAAACCAACACCGACAATGCTGGTAGATCATAAACTACCGTTACCTAAAAATCCTGTAAAAAAAACTGTGTTGAATTTTTTATTAAGGACATGCAGATTTCGTCATTTTTTCAAAAACGTGTATTTTTCTTATTATTTTTCATTTATTTATTTATTTACTAACATACATACCCAGTATACAATTACTATATATGACAAGTATACAGGGTGTAACAGAGCTAGTCCACAATGCTTTACAGGCGGATTCCTGCCTTCATTATGTTAAGGAGATGTGTGACATCAAAGTTTGCGTTTTATTTTCTTAATATTTCTGACTAGGGATGGGTAAATGAAAAAAAATTGGTTTATATCGAATCGATATTTTAAAAAAGTATCGAAAATAATCGATATATATCGAGAAAATATATTGATATATCGATAATTTTTGATATTATTTTTTTCAAAAATGTAAAAAAAGTAAGGGAAATAAGTTTTCGGTGACCAAAATAAAAGTTCACCGGAAAAAATATATCGAAGAAAAAAGTATCAATTTCAAAAATGTGAGCATAGGAAGGAGGAGTAAGAGCTTTGCTTACTTTTTGACAAGAAGGGGGGGGGGTTAAAATTAATAAAATTCTGCTTACATAATACTTGAATGGCCCCTATCTCCATAGCTATAGATATCAGGTCGCGGTTGCTTGAAAATTTTCGATTCACTATCATGGCAGGAATCCGCCTGTACATGATTTGTTTGGAATATTTAACGTTCTTGACCCGAGACAATTAAACCTTAAAACCATACTTATAAAATTCCACAAGGACAAGGTAAATTTTAATCGTACACAACAAACACGGGTTACAAGGCTGGAAAATACAATTAATTTCGAGGCACCTAAAAGGAAAACGTCTTTTGGGCAAAGACAATTTAATTTCACTGCCCCGCTTGTTTTTAACAAGTTTCCCACTGAAACTAAAGAAATAACTCTACACAAACCTTTTAAACATCATATTATTAAATTTATAAAAATATCAGGTAGAAGGTATGCTGAGGAAGTGATCCACCCTTGACCTCTGAATTGGCCAAAACTGATTTATATAAATTAAAGTATACTACAATATAATATTTATTTTTGTAACTACTTAAATTCTTATCTAAATTTTGTATGTGTGTTTTCTTTTCTTTTCATTTCTTTTCTCTTAGATTTAGGTATTCCTATGATTTACTTTAAATTCTTATCTTGATTTTGTATGTATATTTTCTTTTCTTTTTATTTTCTTTTAGATTTAGATTCTTTAATTGTCATTTTTTATTACTACATAAATACCATATGGTATATAACAGGTTTTTACCTAGTGCGGCAGTTATCAGTATCTTGTATTAACTAATGTAAATGTAAATAAACGATAAATAAATAAATAAATAAAAGTTTTTGCTACTAGCTGTGAGACTGTATAATGTTAGGTCACTTATGGGTCCACGTGGGCCCGCCCCGCACGTGCCTGTCTCCGGGACCAGACTCGACCTCTGCAGATGGCCAGCGACACGTTCGTCTACATTTCCATTGCAAATTCGGCTTCGCCCAGCATTCCTGGAAGGCTGTCCGCGGCATAATTTATTTAAAGGTTAAACTTTAATATTATTTGATTATTGATGTGTAACGTCTTTCCTCTCGCTTTCCTGCATTCTGTGGAAGTGATTTCGCGAAAAGGGGCGCAAATGCGAAACAAGACAGGAAATAAGACCCCGGAGAAAAAATCATTTTCTGTCCACCAAATTCGTTTATTTTGTAGCACACTGTTTTATCGACGCGGTCAAAATTGTTTACTTCAATGAAACAGTACACTGTTTTATCGACATTGCCAAAATTCAATGACAGCTCACAGTGCGGCAAAATTCAATAATAAAGAAATGCACGTACATTTTATTTACTTGCATTTACTAATTTATACATAGGTATATAGCTATTTGAAATGTAATCAAAAGAACTTCAAATATACATATGGCAACATTTAACTCAAGATCGCTAAGAACACCTGAGAGACTTCAAGAACTTGAAACGGTGGTATCCAAGAGACGGTAAAAGAAACAAAGGTGGACACATGAAAAGATGGGAAGACGATCTAAAAAAGTTGGCTGGTCCAGAATGGATCAGAGTTGCAAAGTATAGAGAAAAATGTAAATCTTTAGAAGAGGCCTATGTCGAAAGCCAAGCTGTTTAATTTTTATTTTATATAGCTATTTTCTTTTTTAAGTGTTGAGGTTAATTTCTGTCACTGCTCAATTGATATTTTTAATTTTGATTTAAAAAATAGTTTTTTTTTAATCTTGAGGTTAATTTCTGTCGCTGACCAATTGATATTTTTAATTGTGAGATGTCAAATGTTACACATCATATGCGACTACTGTAAGGCTTGCTCATTTTTTAATATTATTTGATTCGTTTACTTAATTTCGCTTTGTTAATATTTTTATATTGCCACGGATTCATCGCGGCGGGATTCAAATGAACCAATTAAAATTTGATGTGCTGCAAGATCTCTGTAGTAAAAACAAAGCAGAAAAGTTCAGCTCAAATTCAGTAACAAGAGCTCAATATCGAAAGTTCAGAGTAAGTTAGAGAATTTTGGTTTAAAAAGCCGTAGTTGCAAAATTTCAGTAGCATTAGATTGGTAGTGAAGTTAATTAGCTGAGTTCAGCAGCAAAAGCTTAGTTGCTAAGCTTGGCAGAAAAGTTCAATCGGAAAGTTCTGCTCACTTTCTGGTTATTGTTCGGTTTTATGTAGATAAATACCAAGAAAAAATAAATAAACCTACATAAAACCATAATAAGGCCAGTACTGACATACGCTGCTGAATTTTGGGCCCTAACAAAAGGCGAAGAGACCTGAATTAGATGTTTGAACGTGAGATCCTATAATATAATTTCGTATCTGTGAGACATCTTTAAGATATTGATCGTACAACTCGTTTTTAGCATTTTGTGGGTTAGGTTATTTCTGCGTAAGTACGTCCAATTTCAAAATTGTCTTCAGCGCAGGAGTAGTCGTTATATTGCGTTCTCTGCCTGCCCATGCGCGGAATAAGACGGCCGATATATAATATTCCGAGTGCGTCACATCGCCGCCATGACAGTTTACCCTTCAATACCCGAGACTTCTGCACAACTGTATTATCAAATTTATGCTTATAACAGAGTGTTAGTTAAGTCTACCGGTTTTGAGACGTACCCGTCTCTTCGTCAGAACCAGCACTATATTACTATGTTCACAACACTATACACCACAACCATTGTATTGTTTATTTTTCTTTTAACCAATATTTCGACTGCCCATACGAACGAGGCAGTAACTCAATATTTTAGGTATTTGAGTTAGTACCATTTTTAGGTTTAGGCCATGATTGCCTACCAACAGCAAAGACAGCAGTATCTCAAATGCAATATTTAACAGATGAAAATATGAATTTAACAAAACTAGTAAATCAGTTAACCATTTTTCTTCCATTTAATAACGAAGTACGTAGGAATGTAAATTATAATAAAATATCTCAATTACTAGTAAGATCGTCTTAAATATTATCTACAAACACAAAAAAATTTTGAGAAGATTCAAAAAAGAATTAGAAATTCGATTCGAAACTTAAAAATGTCCCCCTGAAAAATCGATTTATTTTAGTTACTGCCTCGTTCGTTGGGGCAGTCGATTTATCACGTGCGTGTTAAACTTGTCAAGGACAAGCGTGCACTAACTAACCTACAGAACGATCAGGAATCCACGAGGGAGAGAGAGTGAGAGGGGGCGGGGTCTAAAGCGGGTGTAACCAAATCTTTTGTGAAGGTTAAATTGGACAAAGGGCTGTATGGAAAATTGATTTGGTTATTTATTAGAGGTGCTTTGCTATTCACCGCTTCCGTAATGTAAATGAATTCTAAATTATTTAATTTTAAACCTTTACAAACAAGTAAATCAAACATAATGAATTCGATGTCCGTCTGTCTGTTCGTAATTTCGTTCGAATTCACGACTAAAAAACAAAGTAAACCGCCGGAGATGGGGCCTGAACCCCGGGCCAGCAAACCCAAACCGGCCGCTCTACGCATGTTGCTACAGCCGCCACTCCGTGGACCGTCGAAAATATACTATACATATATAATAGGGCTTAGCAAACACGCGAACCAATGTTCCGTCATTTTTGAGGGGTCACGGCTGGTCAAAACAAGGAGTAATCGATCTTTTAACATCATCCTTGCAGCATTTAAATTTTAAACGCGCTATTTTAAAGTTTGAAACAAATTTTCAAATGGCATGTCCTTCACCTGTTTCTGCGACTCTTGCTTGTGAGTGATGTGATAATCAATTTTAGGTAATCGAAATAGTTTATGTATTTATTTATTTATTAATGAATGCCCCATAGGGCTTTTACAATAGATAGGTAGAGTGTACATTAACAGAATAGGTATATAGTTTAGAGAAGAAAAAAAAACATAATAACATATAAACATAGTAATGACAAAGTGAGAAGAAAATACTTAGAATACAGATACAAACATATCTTTTTCTTCTTCTTCTTCCTTAGCCTGTTTCTTTCCACTGCTGGATGTAGGCCTCTTCCATTTTCTTCCACTCATCTCTGTTTCTCCCCCTTCGCATCCAGGTTCTTCCTGCTTGCTGGACTATGTCATCAGACCACCTTTTGGGAGGTCTTCCGACGCTTCTATTTTTTGTCCAGGGCCTCCACTGTAGGATTCTGGGTACCCATATTTATACAAACATATAAAGATAAATATAATATAAAGTAAAAAGCAAGAAGCATAAGAAAAACATAATAATATAGAAATTTATAAACCAAAAAAAAGTAATAATGTAGAAAGAGAGTTTTGAAAGTCATAATATAATAATAAAATATACACACAAATACAAATCAATTATTTAAGTCCAATTCGACGAATACTAGTAATCTTTCAATATACCTTTTAATATACGTTTGAATAATATACAGTTATTGGCAACGACGTCCAGTTTCTCGTATCTGTTTGCTAGTCTAGGAAGCCTTTCAGTTTTCACGGCAAAACCTGCATGACTTCTAGTTATGCGAAACGGAACTCGCAAGCAAATATGTTCTAGTACTTGAGGACAGTCGATAGTGCCATTTATTAATTTGTGTAAAAAGCGAAAATCCGTCACTATTCTTCTAGCCTCTACTTTATCATTTAGTTTATCATAATGATCGAATCATGTTGAAAATGTAAATGTATGTTCATCCACTTTACGTAAATGTTCAAAGTTTCAGAGCGCTAGCTAGTCGGGAAGTTGGTGAAAAATCAACTACAAGATTCCACCACGACAAACAAACAGACAGACAAAGAGAGTTAAGTAAAAGCATGCAATAAGTTATTGATGCCATGGACTTAGAGGGTTATCGGTTCCCGGAACGAACAAGCTTTTAAGGCGTGTTTATATTCCATTCGAACCGGGAAATTTAAAATTATAAAATTGTACCAAATATATTCAATATATTGGATCCATTGACGTCATAAAACGTGTTTAGAATAATACAACAGCCACAAGAAAGGTAAACATTAATTTTAATGGCTATTATACGCTAATTATTGTCTCGAGCTGTGCGTTACTAAATATATTAATTCAATAAACAAGATAAAATCACCTACAATTGTCCTACACGATAGCTTCGTTAAATTTAGTATAATAATTCTTCTTCTTCTTCTTCTTCTTCATCAGCCTTCGTCGCTCCACTGCTGGATAGGCCTCTTCCTTCTCTTTCCATCCTTCTTTGTTGTTTGCTAATTGTAGCCATTTCTTTCCCCCCACAGCGGCTATATCATCGGCCCATCTCTTTTGAGGTCTTCCGATGCCTCTTTTATTCTCCCAAGGTCTCCATTTCAGAACTCTGGGAGGCCATCTTGTAGCATCCTGCCCATTGCCATTTTAGCTTCGCTATACGATTCATGATATCCACCACTTCTATCTCTTAGGCTTATTCCAAGCTTGGATATTTCCATGGATCGTTGCGTGAATTTGAGCTTTTCTACACTTTTCTTTTTAAGGGCCATAGTCTCCACTCCATGTGTCATCACTGACAGTATGCATGATTCAAAGGATTTTCTTTTTAGGCTAATTGGGATCTCTTTGTTCTCGAGGATATGTTTGACTTTGCCAAAAGCAGCCCAGCTCATTCCTATTCGTCTTGGCAAATCTGCTATTTGGTTATCTTTGTTCATTTTTATCTTGTGTCCCAGGTATATATATATTCATCTACAATTTCAATATTATTATCATTGATAGTGATGACTTTGTTCTCTGGACTCAAAATTTTTGTTTTCTTTATATTCATCTTAAGACCAACTTTGCTCGAAGCTTCGTGTAGTTCTTTTAACATTATACTTAGTTCTTTGATATTATTACTTACAACTACTATGTCGTCAGCAAATCATAGGTGACTTAATACTCATTAAGTCACCTAAGATTTGCTTAAACCTAACATAATTAATTTTGTCCAAAGAAATGCGTAATTGATATAAATATCATCATCACCATCAGTCTTGGCTCCACAACCCCTGGTGGGTCTTGGCCTCCTCAAGAGTCTTTCTCCACGCGTCTCGGTCTAGTGCCAGCTCTCTCCAGTTCAGGAGCTCCAAGGCAGACATGTATTTGAGGGGCCAGTATCTTTCTCGGCATCCGACAAACCCGCGCAGGACAAAGCCGCGCCGACAGAGCTGCGCGTATCGAAATTGGATGCAGCTATGCAGAAAGCATCCAACCCAAAAAACATTGAACTGAGAATGTGGCTTATTATTCAATACACAATTGCACATGACGCGTTTTACACAATGGATTGTTTCTACATAATATCTAAATGTACGAAAAACAGTATTTATTTATTGATGTGTAACATCTTTCCTCTCGCTTTCCTGTGATTCCGTGATTTCGTGAAAATGGACGGAAATGCGTAACAGGAAATAAGACGCCGGGGAAGCGCGCGCAATTTCATTTGACCAATGAGCGCGCGCGGTGATGGAATTGGCCATCAGATGGTTCCAACCCATTTTCCGAGAGGTTGGTACTGTGTTAATAAATAAAGGTACACTGTTTTATCAACATCGTCAAAATGACTGCTCACAGAGTGGCAAAATTCAATATTAAAGGCATGCACAAACATTTTCTTTATATGTATTTACTAATCAATCAATGTACATACATTAATAAATGTATTTATTTATAAATGAATTTTTGATAATAAGTGCAGATCATTGATAAAAATGCAAATGAGTACCTAATAACGAATAATTATCCAAATAAATATTTCCGTGTTTAGCTTTTTATAAATTTTGAGGTTAATATTTTTCGCTACTTAATTGATATTTTTAATTGTGAGATGTCAATGTTACACATCTTATGCGACTACTGCAAGGCTCGCTCGTTTTTTATGTGGGTTCTATGTTCTATGAATTTGATAAAGCATAAAGTAAAAAGTATTATCTGAGACGTTCAACAACCTTGGATGTTTTCTACAAATTAGCATTGTTAAGTTGAATTAAAAAATCGCATAATGCGTCCATACCACATGGGTGTTTCTGACCAATACTTGGTACTACAATCCTAGGTAAACAGTATTTTGAGTATGTCCAAATTTTTCAAAACAGAACTGGATTGTTTGTCACAGGGACATCAGTAATCAATTAATGTATATTATAGATGTCTCACAAGGACGAATATGTATTTTTTTAAAGGAAGAGTAGGTATAGAAGTCTTTTTGGGTGTACATAGGACTTACGGCCTATCGTACGGTTGGCTTAAGTGACGAAATTGTATTTTTTAAGGGAGAGTAGGTATAGAAGTACTAGTAACTAAGTAAGAATAACTAAGTAGATCACTTAAGCCAAAAGTACGATAGATCATTAGTCCTATGTACACCCAAAAAGACTTCTATACCTACTCTCCCTTAAAAAATACACTTTCGTCTCTGTGAGACATTTGATTGTCAAACCATTTATTTTTAATTTTAATTTAAAAGTCAATTCTATGTGGTGTGGGTGAGAAAAATATTGAATTTATAAAAAAACTGTATCACCTAGAGCTATGACATTTTCAGTACACAAAGATGTCGTACTGAACTGTCCAAACCCGTACATAACTTATTTTTACCATTTTTTGGATTGGATACCTTCTGCATAACTGCGTCCAATTGTATTATTAAAAATATGAATAAAAATATATTTAACATTAATAACCTAACCTAAACTTACCAGAATAGGGACGTACATAGACAACACACAAGAACAAGAGACTAGATAAGAAGTGATATACCGCGGACTAAGGCCCGGTTGTTTCAAATTCGATCAAAGTAAGCGTAGAGTTTAAACTGAAATTTTACGTTCTCCACCAATCAGACGATCCGTTTTCGTAAAAATCTATGCTTTTATCGACCGCTTACTTTGATCGAACTTGAAACAACCGGGCCTAATAGAGAGAGATATGGTTTCCTATACACTGCGTTCGATTTCTATAATGGAATCCCCAACTGCATAGAGGAACTAAATAATGTAGAACTATTCAATAAACAGCTGAAGGGACTTGTGTTGGGGAGGAGATAATTGCTTAACAAATCAATGTGCTGATATTTAATATGTGTACCTACTTATTTTACTTTATTTTCTGTCGCCTTACACCAGCATACAATTGCTGTTTGGGGACATGCTATTTAATTTTTAATTTTAATTAATACAAATAATTAAAACTTAAATGAAAAAAAATACATTTTGCAGGCTTCGGGAGACCAAATGCTTCAAAATGTAAATATTTTTAATTAAATTAAACAATGCGGGCATTTAAGTATAAATAAGAGTATCTTAGAAGGTTGGCAAATAATTTAGATACTTAAACTGTCATTAATTTGAATCTTGAAACTGTTTATTTCAAAACCAAATTTATTTGATTAATAGAAAACGACGTAAGTTATATATGATCTATTTTAATATTGAAATCGTGTGGAATGTTTTATTATGATAATGTCAATGAATAATTAATGATGTATGTATTTATATATATTTCTCTTTCTCTTTCCTTAATTTTTGCTATATGTATTTTTAATTTGCTATTTTCTTTATTTGTTGCTCTTTTCTTAATTTGCTTAAAATTTTTAACCTTGGACTGAAAATTTATTTTATGTTGTTTTTTGTACTTAATTGTTTTCGTTTTTTATCTCTTATGTTTATAAAGTGAAAAATATTTTGTAATAGTGTAACTTTTAATTGTAGAAATGAACCTACAGATAAACGTCTTTTTAGACGGTTTGTGGGACTAGATATTATAAAATGTAAAGAAAATAAATAGAAAAAAAAAAAAAAAAAAAAAATAATATATATATCTATATATATATCTATATATATATATATATATATAATATATATTGGGTATTTTTTGTACAGTTGGCATGATATAGTAAGTCCGTCTGTTTTCGCTCAACTTCTAGTTCTTTCATACATACTTACATACCATCACGCCGTTTCCCCGCGAGGATAGGCAGAGAGTATAGAGTACCACACTCTTCTGTCCTGACATACAGCTCTCGCCTCATCCACATTCATACTTTGTTGAGGCTTTTAACGGGACCATCTTCCAGTATCTGGTTAATCTGGTCACGCCACGTCTTCCGCGGTCGCCCTCTCTTTCTGGCGCCGTCAACACGTTCTGTCATCAAAGTATTTGGGTACTAATCCATGTTTAATTTTAAATATTTGCACCATTACATTATATTTTATTCTTTGATGTCCTAGGGCATTCAACATTTTTGTTATTTTAGTTCTCCTATTACACTTCAGTACGCGCATCGCTCTGTTTTGTACTATTTGAAGTTTCTTTAGCATTCCTTCGTTGCTTATAAATAATATACTGGAACAGTAATCTATGTGCGGGAGAATCAATTTATATTTTTATTTATATATCTTCTTATTCTTACAAGTAAGGACACTCTTATTGCGATTTTCTTCAAATTCAGTAAGTTTTGAATCTATAATATTACACATAGTTATTTTATACTGTCTACGTTTTCTAATATCTCATTTTATAGTTTCACTATTAAATTATAAAATTGTTATTAGTTTTACTATGAGTGAGGAAAGAAAATATATGGGGCAAATGATGAAGGCAACGGGAATAGAGGACGTCCGCAAAAGACCTGGTACGATCAGGTACTACAATAATTGGAGGATGGCCCTGTTAAAAGCCTCTACATCGGTAGAACATGTATGAGAAGATGTATGAATGTAGCCGAAGCAAAGGTGGTGTGTCAAGATAGAATAATATGGCTTTCTATCCTCTCTGCCTGCCCTTGCGAAGGCACGGCGTCGTTTTTTTAAAAAAAATTATTATTTCTTAAGTTATTTGATCGTTTTATACCTACACTTTAATGTTTTCGTTTTTATTTTTTTATTTTATAGATGTACTTCAAATAAAACATATTATTTTTCATTCTTGTTCTTATTTTTCTATGTTTTTGTTTTTTATTTTTTTAATATTTTAATACCAATAAATAAATATTATTTTACTAAATCATATTTTTACTCTCTTTCTTTTAACTCGTAGCGTCTGCTTGCTTGTCTGTCGAAAAAACTTTGGATCGATATTTAACCCCTTTCCCGTGATTCAATCGAGCTGAAACTTTGCAGGCAGACTCGTGGCTAGAATAAAAATGATCTAACAAATTTTCGAAAAAAAAAAAATAATTACAGTATAATTTTGGATTTTTTGAAATGTTTTATTACTCCCTTTCGTAGCTTCGCCCGACTCAATCCCAACGCGTGGGGTAAGCGCCAAACCTGTTTAAACTAGTAAATGAGAAAGGGAGTATAGTAAAAACTTGGTTTTTATGGGTTAGTTTTTGATTTTATTTTATACCATCTTTTTCCAATATGCATTGATGGCTGGAGGGTGGAGCTCGGCGGGCTTCCAGGATGAGGATGCTCTCGGAGCTGCTCATCCTCCCCTCATTCCTGCCACCCTGGATCTTACGAGGGCTGGATATCCGGGAACTCGCAACATACTGCGGAAGGCATTATCATTAGAGTTGCACCCAAATTCGTTTCACATTCGGTATAGCCGAACTTCGACAACTTTTACCGAACTTCGTCTTCGGCCGAATTTCGTTCAAATCTACCGAACTTCGGAAACTTATTAATTAACTAGCTTTTGCTAGCGACTTCGTTCGCGGAGACTTCGATTTTATCCTACAGAAACCTGTTACTGGGATAAAAAGTTTTCTTTGTGCTTTTCCAGACAATAATCTGTCTATGTGCCAAATGTCATCCAGATCCGTTAAGTCGTTCTGGCATGATTGAGTAACAAACATCCATCCAACAATCTAAACTTTCAGATTTGTAAAAATTAAATAGGTAGGATTTAAATAAGAAATGGAAAAGTGTAAAGAAATTTAATTTAAAGTGAAATCTAGACAAAATGTTAATTTATAAGTAAATAGGCAACGTGTGAATGGATCATGTTTTTTATTCTCTAGAAAAGAAACCACATCAAGTATCAACAATATGTATGCTTTAATGTGGAGAGAATGTCCGAGCATCAAGCACCAAAGTCCCTGCTGAACTCAAGGCCAATAGGGCGAAGGCCAAAATTAAGATGGAGTGACAACGTCCTCAAAGACATCTCTGCCTTACAGCTTCGGAACTGGAGAGAGCTGGCACTAGACCGAGATGAGTGGTGGAAGACTCTTGAGGAGGCCAAGACCCACCAAGGGTTGTAGTGCCAATAGTGATGATGATGATGATGATGATATGCTTTAATAAAATAAAATTATCAATATTAATATATAATAATATAACAACTATCCAGAATTACATTGTGCCGCTTAATTAATTAAAAAACACACAGTAAATAAACAATTACACTTGTTTTCGTAATGGCAATCTGACCTGTTCATTGTTGACCGAGCTTCGGCCGAATTTCGGCTTCGGCACATATTTAAACCAAACATTCGGCCGAATCCGACATTCGGCAGAACCCACATTCGGTACAACACTAGTTATCATTATATTGTACGCCAAGTCTACCTAAGCACACAGTCAACACGTATCGGGTTTGTGCCAGATCTGACACGCAGTAGAGTCCGCTGACGGATGGCCTAATTTCCAATTCTGGACATTAAGTTATTATTACCTCGCTCGAGTTCCGTAAACAAGATTTCTAGGTTACACGTAGGTCGGAGGTGTTTACAAAAACACCGTGAGATCATTTTTCAAATCTAAATCACCGTTAGGCCGGAATATATTCAACTGCAGTGGCCGAGTCAAGCCAGGGAATTGCAAACAGTGAAAAATATGTCTACGACAGTTATGAGTTTGACGTTATTAATAATCTCACTATAAAGTACTGCTTTATCGTACTTTTACGTATCCTTCAAATATACAGGAGCATACGTTGATTTTCAATACACATTTATTTATTTATTATCCCTAGTGGGCTTTTACAGTACAAGAAAATTATCAGGATTTTTATGTACATAACATAAAACATATTTAAGATAAATGAACAATATTAAATATGACAATATAAATGTAACAATTTAAAATAATATATAAAATAAGTTAACAATAGATTAAGTTAATTAATTAAGGAAAATAAAAAATAATATAAAATAAGTTAAAAATAGATTAAGATAATTAATTAAGGAAAATAAAAAATAATCTTAAACAAAACTTTAACCCTTTTTACATTAAACAATATTCTACACATATTTACACTTGGACTTATGACTCACTCAACCTATCACTAACATTGCACTTGATACTTTGTAGATACATAATTATTACCTTATGAAAACAAATATTATTCAACGACGAATTCAAAAAAATATTATAATTGTGTTCTATAACGCCACTCTGGGACAGGCGTAGCCTAGTAGAGTGGCATAATCAACAAATCTAACAAAAAATAATAATTGTGTAATCTTATCTTATATATATTTTTTTTTATTTAAAAAAAAATAGAGATGCGAACACGGAATACGTGTCACATCAATATTCTTACTATTTTCAAACTAAGCTAAACGCTTGTGCTATGAAAATAGGACTAACTTGCTAGTCTGGGCTGAGATTCGAACCCGCGACCTTTGGATCACGAGGCGAGTGTCCTAACCACAAGACCAACAAGCTACTCGATATATTTATATTATTAAATTATTATTAAGTACCTATATATTGTAAACAATGATTTTTTTGAAATAAATAAATAAAAATGAACACTATATGTAAACGATGATTAGTCCTACACAAGCAAATAGTAATAATTAAACCCTTGCCCGGAATAACGTTGTATCCAACACAAATGTCAATGTTGAGTTATTGATGCAATTATGTTGGGTATGTTATTATGCATCGTTTAAGGTAGATAACATGTCAAGAAAAAATATTTAGGCTTCTGGCTGCATTTTAAAGTTATTAGTTTGTGGAAGAACGTTGTACCTATATTGTTCCTCAAAATGGCGTCGCCGCGCGTCAAAATCGTGGAGCGTGGTTTAATTCACACGAATAAAGGGAGAAAACGAACATCTAATGTTTTAAACTGGAAAGATATCAAAGCCAAGAAGTTGAACGATGCAGGAAAGGAGTATTCATCATAAAAAAATAATCAAGCCTGCAATTGACCCGCCAGAACATGTTTGTGGAATAATGTTGTGTACGGATTGGCAGTTCTGATTGATATTGTGATTTCATATGTGACAATATTATTTTTTCGAACGTTAACCGATTTTACTCAATTGATTTATCCATATTGATATTTGAAATGCTTTTTGATAATAATGCTGGCATTGTAGTGCTCTTTTTATCGTAAATTAATATAATACCGATACGATAATTCATATTTTATATTTAAAATAGTTAAGAATTATATTTTTGATATATTTAAAATATAAAATGTAATAAATTGAAACCGGTTTCATTTTTTCAATTTATCTCGGAATGAGAGTATTGTTGGATACAACGTTATTCCAGGCAAGCGCTCAACTAGAAACCTTCAACAAATTAGTATTAGAGTAAAGTAAAGATAGTTAAACCAATATATCAAATAAATAAGATAAGAAGATAAAATATAAAAGATAAAATCAAAACATATTTAAAAGGGAAATGAACAATAATCAGGACACTTTAAAATAAATAAATATATACAATTCATGGGGAACAGTCCATTAAACTGTAATTAATTCTGTTGGTATATTTTAAGTCTAATTAATTCTTTAATTCGGTATGCTCCTACATCGAAAAATATGTTAACTTTGTTTAAAAAATACTGCGTGCTTGTAAATTTAAAAAATATGTGAAAAGATCAAACCAAACAATCTTTAATAGTATAATGTCTTTGTAAATAAGTCGGTCTTTTTAACGAGAAGACATTTTTACTTAAGAGACTATAGGTTTGGAACAACATTTATCAAAACGTCTGTTGTAAAAAGCACGACTGTTTACTAGGAGATTTAATTATGGAAGAATAAATAGTTTAACTGCAATGTAAATGTGTCTTAGATACACATTAGGGGGGACATTCTTCCGCTGTGACAAACCCCTTCTCTTAAAGCACTAGTTTAGTTCATCTCTGTTACATATTTTGTACTCTGTAGCCATCAAATATTGATGGTATTCGAGAAGGAGGAAAAAAGGCTTCTTGTGGAATACTAGTAGGAGATGAATATTTGGAACAAGATGGTGATTTTGTAAGAAAATCTTCTGGTTTGTGTTTTCTAGGGTAGTATTTATTTATTTACTTATTAAACGTCCTGCAGGGCTTTTACTAACAAATAGGTAAAATGTACATTCATATAATCGATAGTTAAAAGAAAAAAATTATTTAACACATTATGTTTCATAGAAGATAATGCTATGGAGATGAGCGTGAAGTGAATAAGGTGAATGGAATTCTTGTACCAACATTGATGTATGGAACGGGAAGTGAAGCCTGGAGCTGGCAGAAGGGGAAAGTTGAAGTGAGATCACTTAGGCGAATGTGTGTCAAATCTATTTTACGGCAGAGCAATGAATGAACAATTTGGGTAGGAATTTTGAGCTGATTTTAGCATAGTGATTATAATTTAAAAAATTAACCCATTAAACATCGTTTTCATTGAAATTCCTCTATAAGCGAGGTCTCGGTTTCCATTGTATTGTACTTTTGTTTTATTTACTAAGAGATTGATTTGTATCACATCGGAGATACCAAATTAAAATTAAAATAATCTGAAAAATTAATGTATTATTGTATTAATTATCAATGGTATTTTGATAAGACAATTCACAACAAACAAAATCATTTTACAGAATAACAAAAGTGTCCATGTTTTTGATAATTTTAGAATAGTACCAGAAGTTAGGTATATCTTTTCATATATGCTTGCAATTGAGTTAGTGTGTGTACAGTGCGTAATACGTGCATTGTTTCGCTGTCAACACTAACTCAATTGCAAGCTTATATGAAAAAAACTGTACTTGCCCGAAAATCAGAGATAAATAGATAGTCATCGACGATTGGTTGACGGAAAGTGTGTTAATTTTAACTTCTAAGATTTTTCCACAAGAAATCAAGTCCGCTTGATATAAAAGATTAACACGCGTGTGATGAATATTTTGAGACGGTATTAGTGTGTGAATAATAGAATGGTTATGGTGTGTAGTGGTATTTACATGCTAGTGTAGAGGTTGTCCTGACAAAGAGACAGGTGCGTCTAAAAACCGGTAGACTAAAAATCTCTGTAATTGGTACTTACATAACTAACATTCGCCCGTATTCCGAAAATAGCAATATTGCGACCTTAAAATTGTTATCCCAACACACAATAGACGAGAATTGTACTCAATTAATGAGATTCATATATTATCACATCTCTCTTAAAGCAATTACCTTTATTTGCGATTTCCGATGCCTGCAATGCCTATAGAAAAGTGATTGATTTCTCCCGTATCTGGTCCGACAGGGCTTCAAATGGATTACCGAAGTACTTATCGCAAACGTTTTAATTTTAAAAATTATTGCAAAATTATAATTGTCGCTTTGGACTCGTATTTATACAGGGCGTTCCATATCTTGACGTCAATCAAGTGACAGGCCAAGTCATAATAGTAATCAGAAAAATATTTAAAAAAATGTATGCCACGTGTTTTAAAAATTAAAAGCATTTAAAAAAATCAAAAAAATTTACACCCTGTGACGGTCTTTTCACTCCTGTTGCTACAAATCTTAATTTTCCTTCATTTTTTTTTATGATTATGTAAACCTGAATAATGCTTCTGCAAAATTTTGTTCAAAATTCAAAGCCAACTGTTCCAGCTTGGAAGAAAATCTCACTTTTTGACCAAACCAAAAATTCAAAATCGATACTTTTCCCAGTTTTAACTGACTGTACTGGAAAAAAAATGTACCACACGAGGTTAGCAAGTAACCTCAAAAGTTGGCGCATTTAGTAAGGATTCCAAAATGGTATAACACTCGTTAGATTATTTATTAAATTGTGGTCAAAATATTTTTTTGTAATTTTTTTTTTTTTTTTAAATATTTTTCTGATAACTATTATGACTTGCCTATCACCCGATTTCGGCTTGTAATCCTGTAATATGTAATCCTGAATAATGCTTCAGCAAAATTTTGTTCAAAATTCAAAACCAACAGCTCCAGCTTGGAAGAAAATCTCACTTTTTGACCAAACCAAGTATTCAAAATCGATACTCTACCCAGTTTTAACTGACTGTACTGGAAAAAAAAATTCCACACGAGGTTAGTAAGTAACTTCAAAAGTTGGCGCATTTAATAAGGATTCCAAAATGGTACAACACTTGCTAGATTATTTCTTAAATTATGGTCAAAATATTTTTTTGTAATTTTTAATCTGTTTTTTTTAATATTTTTCTGATATCTATTATGACTTTCCTATCACCCGATTTCGGCTTGACGTCGAGATACGGGACACCCTGTATTTTGACATTTGACGGATAAGATCCCAATATTGCTTTTTACAGGATACGGACGATTTTTTTCAAAATACCAGTATAAAGGATATAAAAAAGTAACCCATAAAAACCAAGTTTTTATTATACTCCCTTTCTTTGTAAAATATAACAACAATTAAAGACGAATTGAAACATATAACATAACACTAAACTTACAGTAATTTAATATATTTCTAAAATGTCACATGTTTTGAGTCTTACTTCATGCTTTGAAGATTAAATTCTTAAAACATTTGTCAGTCAATTTAGATTTTCGACATTCGTAGTGAAGTACTTATTATGCATACCGACGGAGTAATTCAAATTTAGAAAATATTCCGCGACGTTATCGGGCCGCCGTAATCAAACTTTTCTAATGATTCCAATTTTAAAAAAAACAATAAAATTTCTAAAAATCCGAAATTATACTATAATTATTAATTTTTTTAACGAAAATTTGATAGATCTTCTTGATCGTCGCCACGAGTCTACTTGCCAAGTTTCAGCTCGATTGGATCACGGGAAAAGGGTCAAAAATTGATCCAAATTTTTTGTTGACGGCAAGCAAGCAGACGCCACGAGTTAATATAAAGGGAGTAATAAAGAATGAAGTCATGTAGTAGAAAAAGTCATGGATTCCTATATATTGCAATTGACTTTAATAATGGAATATAAAGGGAGTAAAAAGGGTTGTTAAGGTGGTTTGGACAAGTCGAGCGAAGGAATCTGACACCCGAGTGGCGCTAATCGCGTTTGCCCTGGATACACGTGTCGCGCGGGGCGGTGCTGTGTGTAGATATGCGAGTGTGAATGTGTGTGTGTCGGTAGTGGGGGGTCTTAACAAACCTCGATTCGGTTTTTTTCCGTTTTGTGTAAATATTCAGATATGCAGAGCGGCCGCACAAGGAAGTGCCGCAGCCGCGTCGAATCTTAAAACTAAAACACGTTTTTTACTACTTTTCCACCGTCTCGGCTCCGCGGAGAGCAGAGAGCGTCTAAAATGGCCGCCATCGGGGATGTCGCGACAATTTATTTATTTATTTCGGAAATAACCTAAGTAATGTATTGAACAAAAATACTATTAAAATGGTGTGTTACGCGTTGGTGCAGTCCCTCTTGCATGAAATGAGATCTTGAAATCTTGAAAACCTTATTTTTATTGTTTTATTATAATGTTACTTTTTAAAAATATTGTTATTTATATATACCTACTCTGATGTTTATGATGTTAATAAAGATAATTTCCTTACGACGAGGGCTGTGAATGTTTGAGTTTGCGGGTGTGCCCCCTCGCAAAGGTTTATACGACCCGAGCGAGGGAGCACGGTCCTGCATTGTAGTTGAAAAAAAATGTTAACCTCGTGACGATTGAGCAGGACCAATATAGAAGCTTTTGCTCTTAGAATGGTCCTGGGTAAGCGATGGGTACCATTCACAGTCCCTGTTACAGTATGGTATTATTGGGTGGGGAGGGGCTTACAAGTCCACCGTACAACCATTAATCATAATGCCAAAAATAATTATTAAAACGATTCTCAGTATACCTTATGACTATCCTATTATAAGTATATTTCAAGAATTTAATGTACCGTCACTCACAAAAATATACAAAAACTATGCCAAATTTAATTTAGCTTGTAAATACTCCTCCCATCATATTATGGGGAGTATAATGTCTTTAAAAATGTTATAACATGTATCTACTGTATAAATAAAATATATAAAAAATAAATAAATAAAACGGACATTCTCTTTTTACACAAATCAATAAATGTTAGGTACTTTCGACTGTCGTCAACCACTGGAGCGTATCTTCTCGCGTGTTGCGTCTCGCGTAACTAGAAGTCATGCAGGTTTTGCCATGGAAACTGCAGCTACCGACTACGTCTTTAATTCCCCACTGCAAAGGCTTCCTAGACTAGCAAATAGATAGGAGCAACTTGACGTCTTTGCTAATAACTGGATAATATTCAAACATATATTAAAAGGTGTATTGAAAGACTACTAGTATCTGACAATTTAATTCATCAATTAGAAATACGTAAAGAAAAATCAAATTCACGAATAAATATTTGGCTGCTACCGGGATTCGAACCACGGATCTCCTTCTTTCCGGGGCAGGCGCATTATCTAATTACGCTATAGAAGCCTTGTATATTTCCGTGAATATCTTATCTGTAAGTCTCATTTATTAATTGATTAACATTTATTATCCATTTTTAGAGCAATCAAATTTGTCCAAAAATAAAAATGAATTAAACGGTGAATTCTGGCATCCATCTAGCGGCAGGATAGCAAAGTAATTTGTGCCTACCGTATCAGAAAAAGTGGATTGCTCTAAAAATGGATAATAAATGTTTATCAATTAATAAATGAGACATACAGATAAGGTCAATATATTCACGGAAATATACAAGGCTTCTATACCGTAATTAGATAACGCGCCTGCTCCGGAAAGGAGGAGATCCGTGGTTCGAATCCCGGTAGCAGCCAAATGTTTTTTCGTGGATTTGATTTTTCTGTATGTCTTTCTAATTGATTAATTTATTTGGTTTTAATATACATAGATTTCGCAGCTAGTAATGGATATCTCTTGAACTATCATTATTAAGTCCGCAAGTTCTGGGTCATCCTATAAAAAGATTTCCATACACGCTTCTCATAAAAAAGTCTCTGTTAGACTTCTATAATTTATATTAGTTAATAATTGTCCCCCTATGGACAAAATATTATTTATGACACGGGGGTCATCCCCCAAGATTGGCTTAAATCTACATTCATCACTCTTCCTAAGAAACCACACCCCAAAAAATGCGGGGATTATCGTCTGATCAGCCTTATGAGTCATGTGTTAAAAGTATTTTTAAAGATTATACATTCACGAATAAGATTAAAATGTGAATGTGATTTGGATAACTCCCAGTTTGGCTTCAGGAGTGGTTTTGGAACACGAGAAGCGTTACTGGCAATAGATGTGCTACTGCAGAAATGCCGCGACCAACGAAAAGACGTTTTTGCGTGTTTCATTGATTATGAAAAGGCGTTTGATAGAGTGAAACACGCGGACCTCATCAAGATGCTCCAAGAGCGTGGTATTGATGACAAAGACATTAACATTATTAAAAACCTATATTGGAACCAGGAAGCTGTCATCAAGTTGGAAACTAGATCAACAAAGTCTATACCAATCAAACGTGGAGTTCGACAAGGGTGTATATTGTCACCTATGTTATTCAATTTATACTCCGATCTAGTATTCAAGGAGGCTTTGCATGACATAGAACTGGTCAAGGTTAACGGTGTACACGTCAATAATATCAGGTATGCGGATGATACAGTCATTCTGGCAGATAGTATGGAAGACTTACAAACACTCGTAAACAGAATTAATGATGTTGGTGTGAGACTGGGTCTTAACATGAACGTGAGTAAAACAAAGTTCATGGTGTTTAGTAGGCAAGATCACACGGGAGCACGCCTCACATTGAATGGGGCTGGTATAGAGAGAGTGACAAAGTTTAAATACCTTGGAAGTATCCTAGCGGAAGACCTCGACCCAGAAACCGAAGTCAAATGCAGAATTGAAGCATCGCGAGCTGCTTTTAACAAAATGAGACAGATATTCTGCGATGACAATCTTAACCTGAAACTTCGACAGCGACTGGTCAAATGTTATATATGGTCAGTCCTGCTGTACGGAGTGGAATCGTGGACCCTCAAAGTGAGTAGCATGAACCGGCTGGAGGCGTTCGAAATGTGGATACATCGGAGAATGCTCCGGATACCCTGGACGGATATGGTCAGCAACACAAGAGTTCTTCAAAGAGCTAGAGTGAATAGAGAGTTGCTGACAATTATCAAAATCCGAAAGGTATCGTATTTGGGTCATGTGCTCAGAGGAGAAAAATATGAATTGCTTCACCTGATTCTTATGGGCAAGATAGAGGGTCGTAGAGGTGTTGGAAGGAGACAAATTTCCTGGCTCCGCAATATACGCGACTGGACGGGCATAAGAAGTGTTGGAGAGCTGTTTCGTGCTGCCCAGGACAGGGACGCTTTCTCTCGGGTGATAGTCAACGTTGGGGGGACCTGACATGACACCAAAAGAAGAAGAAGGACAAAATCACCTCATAAAGACTGCCGGAAGTCGGAGCTCTGAAAGAAGGAAAACTTTTCGGGCCGCAGCAAATAAGTTGATGAAAAAAGTTCTTTGGTTTTCACGCCCACTCAGAATCTTCTGGTTCGTGTTTTCTAGGGTATTATCCCGTGTTTTTACAAAGTTTTAATATGTTTACGTTTATGTTAATTTATATAGCGCCGTTTTTTGCGTAAGAGACGCTTCAAGGGTGCATTACAGGTGTGACATCCCGAAAAAATGAGTTTTTAGGCTCTTCTTGAAGAGTTCCTGGTTCTCCGTAGATCGCAACACTCCAGATCTCCTTGATACTACCAGCCTGCAGGGTGCCTCCGATTTGGCTGACCGCAGTGTGAGCCGTCTTCCAGTGATATTGACTGGGATACAGAGGTCAATCATAATATATATTGTGGTACTTTTCTTTGAAGACTTTTGTACACCTTCAGAGAGAGTTTGAAATTTATCCGCTCCGGCAGGCGAAGCCAATGTAGCTGCTTCAGCATTGAGGATATCCGCAAGAACTTTGAATATTAGCCTCGCCGCAGCATTCATCACTGACTGAATACTGCGTGAACATTCCTCTGTTTGTCGACCAGGACAGTGCAGGACTGGACTTTGTGAGAAATTCAGGTGACCACCACTCTGGCCAAGTATTCCGACCATCACACATACAGTTCCTACCGAATGAATTAGGATGCTAAAGGTCAAATGTGATCAACCCTCCAGCAGCTGTGACAAGCCAGAAATAGTCCAACGAGAATATATTTTATTTTTTCATAATCACAAGCACACTGGTATGATAACTTATTAGCCTTAGCAATTCAGTACCACACACGATACACACACACTTACACATCCTCATCAAACACACTTAACTCAAAAACATAACTCTTTAATTCCCCACATTAAAAACATAACTTTTTTGATTCCCCACTGCAAAGGCTTCCTAGACTAGCAAACAGATACGAGCAACTTGACGTCTTGGCCAATAAACGTATAATATTCAAACATATATTAAAAGGTGTATTGAATGTTTACTAGTTTTTGAAAAATTGGACTTAAATAATGGATTTGTATTTGTTTTGATTATTGTTTGTGTGAGATAACTAACTGTTATATAATTTATTTATTATATTATGACTTTCAAAGCTTGTGCTATTTATTGCTTTTCACTCTATATTATTACTTTTTTTTTTTGAGTTTCTATTATATTATGTTTTTCTTATGCTTCTGCTTGTTATATACTTGCTTTTTACTTTATATTATTTATCTTTATATATTTGTATCTTTATTTTTAGTATTTTCTTTCCACTTCATGTCATTATTATTTTTGCATGTTTTTTAAGTATTTAAAATATAATAGAAACCTGAAAAGGTTTATGGATAAAATTTTTTACATGATTCAATATAGGAATATAATAATAATATAATTTAGATACAAAATCATTTTTTATAATTGGCTGAGTTTTAGCATTTTTGTCACATCTGTTTTGAATTTGTCAGTAGTCAGTTGTTTGGTCTGTTCTTGTTGTTGTTATTATTTTTTCTTTAAACTATTTATTCTGCTAATGTACACTTTACCTATCTGTTCGTAAAAACCCTGTAGGGTGTAAATAAAAAATAAAAAAATAAATAATAGTCGCGAATTACAAAGTGAATGTAAGTAAGAATGAAGAAGTATAGCACGTAAGAAGTGTACGTTTTTGATATTACGATGATTTCCTGTTCAACAAAACAAATATTTATATACATTAATAAAAATAAATAAAATAAAATAATATAACTGTATGACCACAAATAATCATGTCCTTTTTACAAATGGTTATCTTTTAATTTTGTTTTAATGTTAGTGGGTACTTAATTATTTATTCATTACCCATATGCTGGGTAAATGCAGACATATAATTTTTTTTTTTGTTAACTCGCCTACTGAATATAAATATTATTTCTAAAAAATATTTTTACTCTATGTTGCTTTCACTGAATTGATATTTATTGTTTTATTTCTTGTTATATAATTTATTTATTTATTATATAATTTATTTTATTTTATATAAAATTACTGTTAATAACATTTTTCCATTCATTGTACAAATTTTAGGGTAAAAGGCTTTAAAGTCGTACGCCTATATATATTATGTAAAATAAATATATTATTTTTTATATGTTTACCGTCTACACTTCAATTATTGATTTTAAATTTGTTAGTATACATTGTATCCTGACGAAGGGACCACTGGCCCTGAAACCTGTTGATATTTTCAATATATAAGTGGAGAAAACAAACTCTCTTTTTACTCCCTTTATATTAACTCATGGCGTCTGCTTGCTTGCTTGCCGGCTTGCCGTCGAAAAAATTTTGGATCGATTTTTGACCCTTTTTCCGTGATCCAATCGAGCTGAAACTTTGCAAGCAGACTCGTGGCGACAATCAAGAAGATCTATCAAATTTTCCTTAAAAAATAATAATAATTATAGTATAATTTTGGATTTTTCAAATTTTTAATAGTCAAATTGGTATCATTACAGAAGTTTGATTTCTAGCAACAGCGGCCCGACAACGTCGCGGAATATTTTCTAAATTTGAATTACTCCGTCGGTATATATAATAGGTACTTCACTACACAAAGCATGAAATGTCTTATCAAAGCTCAAAACATCTGATATTTTAGAAATATATTAAATTTCTGTAAGTTTAGTGTTATGTTATATGTTTTAATTCGTCTTTAATTATTTTTATACTTTACAAAGAAAGGGATTATAATTAAAACTTGTTTTTTATGGGTTACTTTTTTACTTCCTTTATTTTAACTCATAGCGTCTGCTTGCTTATCTGACGATAAAACTTTGGATAGATTTTTAACCCCTTTCCCGTAATCGAATCGAGCTGAAACTTTGCAGGCAGACTCGTGGCGACGATAAAAATTATCTAACGAATTTTCTTAAAAAAGATTAATAATTATAGTATAATTTTAGATTTCACGAAATTTTTTATCAATCAATTTTGTAGCGTCGCCCAACACAAACTCAACGCGTAGGGTAAGAGCTAAACCTGTTTTAACCAGGAAATGAGAAAGGGAGTAAAATAAAAACTTGGTTTTTACGGGCTAGATTTTTATTAATTATATCAATAATTTCACCACAAAATCATTTTGCTCTTTTGGAAGAAGTCATTAACTCCCGTGTGTCGGTGATGTAACAACGTAGGTCTACCTGTCATAGAAAATATGAAATATCTACCTTATTTACGAAAACTAAAACGTCACATTTTTTGTAATCATCGAATAGACATTTTCACACCAAAATTACTAAATTTAACTGTTAGGAATGTACGGATTTTTTAATTAAAAAATATTTATTCATTACTCTCGTATTTTCGGCCAGTGTGTAAGAGAGAGCAGTATATTGTGCATCGCAATTTAATCGAGCAAGAAAGAGCACGACAATACCATACATTTCATGTAGGACAGAGATGGCGGTTGCTTGGGTTTCGGCGAAAAAAAAACAATATAGAAAGAGTACGATAGAGTCGGGTAACACGTGCTAGACAAAGACGGAGTGCATGCGACTGAAGCGAGCAGGCGACCGCGTCGTTGTATTCAGTTGCTATTGAAACGTCGGCGGAAGCGCACGCAAATTCGATTTGTTATGATTTTATAATAATTTACTAAAATAATGCAAATATGTATATTTACCTTACATAATTATATAAAGGGACCTTTAAAAAGTCTTATTTGTATTGTTTATATGTATATTTTATCACATATTAAAAACTATGCCGTTTTTAATCAGGTAACGCTATGTTACTCCACCGTCCCCAAAGTTTTTGTTAGCACAGTCTTTTAAGAATTAATTTAGCAATTAGAAAGGCAAATCGGACCCGTCCCGTCGCCGCGGGGTTGGCAGTCTGGACGGATCGGATCACCTCCGTTTACCATGCGCCATTTGAATATTTCTGGGTCTCCATTGAAAATATCCAAACTCATTGTCGGGCCGTATTCATTGCCGCCGGAATACTATTACGAGCTCCATTGGCTGGAGCGATGCCAGAGGACGATTATGTCAGGGAGCTGCATAATGTGGCGGCGCAGAACGTGACACACACACCGGGTGCCAACACAGGAAGTCCGGCAAGGCCCTGACTATGAACATCTCTCATTTCATTCCGTGTACCGTCTAGCAACACACGTTCACAAAACTTATTTTTGTGTAACAAAACCAATACGCTCCAATGGCTGGGGCGATGCCAGAGGACGATTATGTCAGGAAGCTGCATAATGTGGCGGCGCAGAACGTGACACACACACCGGGTGCCAACACAGGAAGTCCGGCAAAGCCCTGACTATGAACATCTCTCATTTCATTCCGTGTACCTTCTAGAAACAACCGTACACAAAACTTATTTTTTAGTAACAAAACCAATACTCTGTATCAACTGTCGCCGATTGCTTGCTGCTAGGCCCTGAAGGCGGCTTTATATAAGGGAAGCACGGACAAAATGACATAGTGTTTTTATCTTACTAATACAACTTTAAACATTAGAAGTTATGTATTGTAAAACGTAGAAGAGACATATTTTTTAACTTCTGTGTGTCGATGGGGTAACGTAGGTCTACTGTCATAGAAAATATGAAATATCTACCTTATTTACGAAAAATAAAACGTCACATTTTTTGTAATCATCGAATAGACATTTTCACACCAAAATGACTAAATTAAACTGTTACGAATGTGCGTATTTTTAATTAAAAAATACTTTATCATATCGTATTTTCGGCTACTGTGTAAAAAGAGAGCAGAATATTGCACGTCGCAGTTAAATCGAGCAAGAAAGAGCACGACAATACCACACATTTCTTGTAGGACAGAGATGGCGGTTGCTTGGGTTTTGGTGAAAGAGAAAACAATATCGAAAGAGCACGGTAGAGTCGCGTAACACGTTTTAGACAAAGACGGACTGCAGTCGCTGCGTCGTTGAATTTAATTGGTAATGATACGTCGGCGTGAGCGCACGCAAATTCGATATTTTTTTTATTTATTTATTTTTTATTTCTTTTAAATTTATTTATACATATAAATGAAGGTAGTTGCTTCACTAGACAATGTCTGTTCTGAAGCAACTACCTGTACAGTTTTTTTTTTTTTTAAGTTTGAACATTAGCAAGATATAATATATATAATACACATATATACACACATACATACAAATATACACTCATATACATCTACATATATATACATATACATACACACACACACATATATATATATAATATTAGAAATAAGATTTATATATTGTCTGTAAGAAATAAAACACAAACAAAAGACTATATATTAAAGAATTATACATTTAGACATTGTATATAGGGAGTAAAATCATTCAAACAGAAGCCAACAAAGCGGTTACCAAATGTAGGCAGACTACAAAACGAAAGCATACATACGTGACAGCTTTAATTTCATTGCAAAACAATTTTGTGACTATATTAATATGGACTGTATTGACTATGTTAATATGGATGACACATTGGTCTCATTTTTTGTCCTACCCACACCAAAGAGCGAACTTGTTATTTTATGTTTGAATTCTTTTAACACCTTAAGACCCTTTACGTCTAATGGCAGGTTATTGTATATTCTTGGAGCACAAAAAAAGAAAAATCTCTGTCCAAACTTTGTGTTCATTGCCATGATTTTATGATTATTTACTAAAATAATGCAAATATGTATATTAACCTTACTTAATTACATAAAGGGACATTTAAAAAGGCTTATCTGTATAGAAAATATATTTTTTTTGTCACATATTTAAAATTAGGTCGGTTTTGAATCATGTAACTCTGTGTTACACCACCGTTCGCGAAGGTATTTTTTAGCACCGTCTTTTAAGAGTTAATAAAAATATGTGGTTTACTACCTACATAAGGCGAGAATTAACAAATTATAAATAATATATGGGAGATCAAGCAAAAACATTTTGTCCGTACAGTATGGGTAAAACGACATACGAATTGTCAGCTATAAAATCTTATCCTCCGTGTGATAAAGACAGCACTGATACGCATTTGATTTTACTTTTATGAGCAAAGCCATTTTTGTCTGCCAACTGGAAGGCAAACAGTAAGCGCCAAATCTGTTTCAACTAGTAAATAAGGAAGGGTAAGTATAATAAAAACTTGGTTTTTATGGGTAAGTTTTTTCCATTTTATTTTGTTTAACTACTTTAATTGCCTTCAAGATTGACAATCAATTGTCTTTGAATAATTGTGTGGCAAACTATCGTTGAAAACTGCAAATAAAAAAAATAAAAAAATTCTCATCATATGTCATTTTGTCCATTGTACCAGTATGTCATTTTGTACGTATATTTACCAAAACAAATTAAACAAAAAACCTTATGCGATATAATAAAACGATATAATAAAATAGGAGGTGTTCTCATGCAGTAGCAAAAATAGCAGCAGCAAAAATAATATTTAAAAAAACAATAAAATAAAATTGGAGGTGTTGCAGATACGCCAGGTAGAAGTTATACTTCTTTGGCGTGATTGATATTTACATATTGGTTAAAAATGTATGTTTATACAATAATACGACGTCTAGGGAGATGATTAATATAACTGATAACACTTTAATGTAGTAAAACTACTAATATTTGTTTTTGAAGTGGTACAAATGTAACCATTGGTTTTTGATAGCTAAGAAAAGAGATAAATGTCTTCAAATCGACGATTCAAAGCTATATGACGCTACGATTCAAAAAAACTAACCCATAAAAACCAAGTTTTTACAATGCTCCTTTTCGCTTTGAATCAGATTTCGTGTCTATAAAAGCGTCGGGATAATAACTCGTATAGAATGCAATTTGAAAAAAACATTCTTTCTATACGGAATAATTACTCTTATAGAATCCAATTTGAAAAAAGCATTAAAATTTCTAAAAATCCGAAATTATACTATAATTATTAATTTTTTTAACGAAAATTTGATACATCTTCTTGATCGTCGCAATATTGCTATTTCTGTATCTTGACACTTATTGTATAACACTGTAATGTCGCCAATTTGGGCGTTTCAAGTTTGACAGGTTTGAAATAAAATAGTTTTTCAATCAGATAGCTCTAAAACGTAAACAAACGTTAATTATATTAAAGAACATATTCTTATTGTGAAGTTGCATTTTGCAGAACACAGTTCTGTGAAATTTAAAACATGCAGAAAAATATTTTTTTTAGGGTAGATAAGAGGTCTAGGTTTGAGTCCCTCTAGTAACCAAAATATGTCTTTCTAATTCACTAATTTTGGTTTTAAATTTCACAGAACTTTGTTCTGAAAAAATTGCAACTTCACAATAAGAATGTGTTTTATGGTTTCTTAAGTTATTCACAATTATGAATAATGTGCTTTCTTACTTACCATCACGCCGTTTCTCCGTGGGGATAGACAGAGAGGATAGAGTGCCACACTCTTCTGTCGTAACATACAACTCTCGCTTCATCCACATTTATACATCTTCCCTTGCAAGCTCGCCGGCTGTTGAGGCTTCTAACGGGACCATCTTCCAATATCTGGTCAGTCTGGTCGTGACACGTCTCCCGCGGTCGCCCTCTTTTCTCGCATTACATACCTTTCTTAACTTTATTTCCTCATTCGTTCGCTCAACATGCCCAAACCCTTTTTTATTTTAGTTTTAGTCCTATTTTCATAGCACAAGCGTTCAGCTTAGTTTGAAAATAGTATGAATCTTTATGTGATACGTATTCCGTGTTCGCTATTTAAAAAAAATTCGATAACATACTTATTTACATACCATCATGCCGTTTCCCCGTGGGGGTAGGCAGAGAAGGTAGAGCGCCGCACTCTTCTGTCCACAACTTTCGCCTCATCCGCATTCATACATATTCGTATGCAAACTCGACGTTTGTTGGGGCTTCCAACGAAACCATCTTCCGATATCTGGTTAATCTGGTCATGCTACGTTTCCGCGGTGGCCCTCAACACTTGCTTTATATACCTTTCTTACCATTATTTCATCATTCTTTCGCTCAACATGCCCGAACCGTATGAGCGACCCTTTTATAATTCTATTAATTATGCTAAGATCATTTTTACATTAATTAATATCTTCATTCTTTAATATTCATAAATAGGTTTGCCACACGTACGTCTGAGGGAACTCATCTCCACTGCATTCAGTCTACTTTCGTTCCCCTTCTGCCGTATCCGGGATTCACTTCCGTACATCAGTGTTGGTACTAGAATTCTATTTTTGCCACGGTAGAGTGTTTGAATTCATTAATTTCAAACATGTCAAACGTCAAAATTAGCCAAAGTTTAATATCTGTCAAGATACATAAAAAGCAATATTGCTTATTTAACTGTAAATAGTTGCGGATATTTTATACGAACCGTATGTTTTTCCGAGAAACGATTCTCGGCGTTTTGTTGAATGCTTATTCAACATCATCAGGAGGACGACCTCTACCCGCGGAGGTAGAGGGCGGACTGATTACTGCTTTCGAGGGCGTAATTTATATGCACTTTATTGTGGAGTGTTCACTTCTTCTACAATAGACTTAAAGGTCGTCCTCCTGATGATGTTGAATAAGCATTCAACGAAACGTCAAGAATCGTTTGTGGGAAAACCATTCGGTTCTTATAAAATATCCGGAACTATTTACAGTTAAATATGTCTAACGACCGTAATAGCAACCTTAATATTGCTTATTTCAGAATACGACCGAATGTGATGAGTTTTGCCCAAATTGTTAAGGCGATCGCCTTAACAATTTTACCTGCGAGATGCAAGTTAACACAACCGGCCCTCATTCGGACGAATATCGAGGATCTGACGTACTTTTGAGGAGCCAGTGATGCGGTCATTTTCGCATCTGGCGGGCGCCTGGTGGCTGAGATGATATCACTACAGGAGCAGCTCGCTTGAGGCTGAATAACAGCACAGCGCTGACCATGACTCGCCCGTGTTCTCATCTTCCGGTTTTTCTTCCACTAGGCCAAGGAGTCTAATTCAGAATTTGAATACGAGATATAGACTAGGCTTGCTCAGTGCCGGAAACGGAATGAATAATAAATAATAATCTGAACATAAAAATTTCGCTGCCTACCTATCCGTAATTTATTTATTGAAGCTATCTTCTTTTGGCGCATTGAGGATAAAATCTTTATTGTGACGGAAGATGGTATATTTGGGAAGTATGTTTAATAGAGACGGCAAGGCAGAGAATGATATCGAAAGGAGAGTGACTGCGGGAAACAAAGTTAATGGTGCTCTAAATGCAATTGAGGCCAATAAGAATCTGTCAAAGGAAGCAAGACTAGCAGTACACAATGGCGTTCTAGTGGCAACCCTGATGTATGGAAGTGAAGCCTGGAATTGGCAAAAGAGGAATGAAAGTAGACTGAATGCGGTCGTAAGACGCTTGTGTGGAAAATCTTTGGTCGATAGAGTAAGGAATGAACAAATTAGATGTGAATGCAATGCTGGCTGTAGTGTGGTTGATAGAATAAAGAAAGGAGCGCTGAGATGGTTTGGTCATGTGGAACGTATGAACGAGGAAAGGATGGTTAAGAAAATATATGAGGCGAGTGTTGAAGGCAACAGAAATAGAGGGCGTCCGCGAAAGACCTAGCACGATCAGATACAACAAGTGTTTGAGGATGGCCCTGTTAAAAGCCGCAACAACCGTAGAACTTGTATGAGAAGATTTATGAATGTAGCCGAAGCAAAATTGGTGTGCCAGGACGTGTTCAATCCTCTCTGCCTACACCTGCGGGGAAACGGCGTGATGGTTAGTTAAGTTTTTTAGATGGTGAATGTTGCATCATATAAAGTTTATTTATTGTTTATTTATTTATTTATCAACGCCCTAATGGGCTTTCGCAGTATTATCACGTGTCGTAGCTGCGGAAGGAATGAATGAAAACGCTGTAAATTAGTTTATTTATTTATTACTGATTCATTAACTATTCTATGTACAAGATCACTTAACACTATAACTTAATGTTAGTTTTTAAAGTAAACTCGTAAATAAACACTTTGTTATCGCTGGAATACTTTATTTAAAATTCACTGGAACATTCCATTCAGTTTTCGCTCGCCGTAATCTCTCCGATTTATGTCGCCTCTTCAGGTAAGAACTTTGCTCGATTATTCGCTTCGCTGTCGCCTGTGACGCACTTCACAGTGATCAACGCGACAACAACTCTCTCGCCGCGTTCGGCGCTTCTATTTATATCTGAGAATGCTGGTATCGAACCTCCTAGACCTTCCCAATGTTTGGGAGAACGTTCCTGTGGCTTCTAGGTTTTTCTGGTGTTTCTCGAATATTTCAGATGACTCCCGAAGGCCGAATCACCCTAGGCCGTTCTCGATTTTTCCATTGTGTTGTGACAAGTGACAGGAGTACGTAACACCATAGGAACCGACATGAAAAAGTACCGTCATTTTTGACGAATTACAGCTAGTTCATCTCATTTATATTCTTCAAGTTTTCTGAAATCTCATCATACTATTTTTACGCCCCTGTACATTAGCACTGCACTGTACATTGTATTGCACGATATGTGTTGCGGACCCACACTAGCTACCGTGCCCTTGATAGTCCTTTGTTGATGGGAAGAGCAAGAGTGAGCGCCCACGCGCTCTGCCCATTTTATACTGACCCCCTCTCCTGAGCCAGCCTCAAATTACTATGATTTTAATGTGATTTATTTCATCTTACCCTATACACAGCCATGGACCCGAACAGACCATCAACACATGTATAGTAAAGCCGCGATCCATCCAGCAATACGAGGACGGCGAGGTCGGCGCCACAGTACCACCGGTCGCAGGCACGCTCCTGACACGAGCGAAATCTTATGTTCAGAAATAATATAAAAAGCGGCCCATCTCTTACGTGGGCATGTCAGTCTGCCCCCATACCCGGCGGGTGGGCGGAGGCTATGGCCCTTAGAGTATCTATCATGGTCTTTGTAATCATACCCATGTATCTATTGTACTCGTTTTATCGAGATGATAAATCATCAAATATTCTACGCTTTTGGAGCTTTTCCGTCACATGACGGTGGTGACCTAAATAAGCAACTGCTCCCCAAAGCAACTCCAAACTACCCAAACCTCTCCAACCAAAAACACCCTCTCATTTATTATATATTCAATTTATGTGGATTTAAATTATCAATAATTAATTTGGCACATTGTAAAATACTCGAGTCACTTGAATATTTGAACATTTTACTACTCGATACTCGAGTAGTTGATGATGTCGAGTAATTGGAGTCTATTTTCAGCGGCGACTTCTGTGATTGCTTTGAGATCATTCACTTCGCATGATCAACCACCGAAGTTTTTAATTAAGATAAATTATAGACGAAGCTATTTTTATGAGGTGACCCAAGGCTTATGACCTGTGTGAGCTGGCTCTAGTAATCACTTTACACAATGCATCTTTCAACATTTCTTTCGAAACTTTAAAACTATGCGTTTAATATTCGGATGCTGCAGGTGTGATGTTAAAAAAATCTATTACGAATGTATGCAAAGCGTATAAAACATGTCTTAATTTTTTTCTTTGATTTACTTGATTGATTGATTTCAATGATCTTAAGAAACTTATTCCACATTAAGTACAGAGATGAAAATAATTTTCCGAAGCCGTGGACATTGCAAGCACTGGAAATTCAAATTCATTCAAATCACCGTAAATATTCGAATTCTATTTCGATTTGGTGGGAATATAAATTGAGCGGATGATATATCGCCACGCCCGCAAGGGCAGGCAGAGAAATATCATCGGTGACATTGACAAATAATAAACTTACAAGTAAAATGTAGGACGGAAGAGTGTTTGCCTAAATCCAAGAATACGGTACCGTTGTTCATACAATTAAAATTAGTATCTATACCTATAAAACTGAATTTCTGTCTGTCTGTTCTCTATACAAATCCACACCGTTAGTCCGATTCGATTCAAATTTTGCATACTTATGCTTTAGGACCCGGCGGGTAACACAGGCAATATTTCCCCCCCATACTCCCCCCGTTCCCCACCCCCTAAAATATTTTCGATGCAAATCTGTACTGTTTGACCGATCGGACTCAAAATTTGGAAACTTATTCTTTAGGACTCGGCGGGTAACATAGGCAAAATTTCCTCTCTATCCTCATACCTCTTACCCTCCCCCTGACATATTTTCGATGCAAATCTGTACCGTTTGACCGATCGGACTCGAAATTTGGAAGCTTATTCTTAAGGACTCGGCGGGAAATATATTACAATAAAAGAATAGGGGGAAATGTATATCTATATATATATATTTTTTCTAGGTAAATATGATCGGGCTCAAAATTTGGGAAATTATTCTTTAGGACCCGGCAGGCAACATTTCGACATTTCCCCCCTATTATTTCAACCCTTCCCCTCCGCTGACATATTTTCGATGCAAATCTGTACCGTTTGACCGATCGGACTCGAAATTTGTAAACTTATTCTTGAGGACTCGGCGGGTAAAACATGCGACCTTTCCCCCCTATTCTTTTAACCCTTCCCCTCCGCTTATATACTTTCGATGCAAATCTATACCATTCGTATCAAACCTTTGTTTACCCTCACAAATTTATTTTAAACTTAATCCTTAACCCGTGCAACGCCGGGTACGAAAAGCTAGTTTCACTATATAATTGAATGTCCTGATTACAAAATGAAAGGTAATTGACAATAAGTATTAAATAATATATTACGCTTTAAAGTTTCAAAAAATGCATATTGTGTATTTTGTATTTTGTAGACAATATCTGAGGAAAATGTGTAAATCGTAGACAACATACAAGGCTTACATGATACATTTATTTTTATAGGCGAAAGAAATATGATGAATATTGAACGTAGGTACTTTTTGTATTTTAGGTTATGAGGTTTGGTTTTTAATTTAGTTTACGATTATTTTAGTTAGATAATATTACATTACTTAGGTTTATTAATATAATGTGATTATTTTGATGGTTTTAGGATTTTTTCTATTATGAATAAATGATAAAAATATTTTTAAAACGAAATCAATGAAATTATTAATTCATAATTATATTTCTGTACTTAACGGCTTGCGTGAATGTTTGATGTTACCATGAAAATCAAAATTCGTATTGCATAATTTTTTTTTTCTTTATTGTTTGCGCTTTATCTTTTATATACCTTTTTCCATGGTTCTTAAAGTGATGACCATTTAATATGTATGGTACAATTTTCTAAACTTTAAAGTGTAATATCTTATTTATTACTTATTATTTAAGCGTCAATTATATTTCATTTTGTTATCAAAACATTCACTTATATAGTGAAATACTCATTTTCATTGAATGAAAAATGGTACCATATTCTTGGATTAGTGTTTTGATTCAAAATTAATAGATGCAGGGCATACACTGAGAAGAAACATGACTTATTCCTAAGCGTATATTTGGAAAAGAAACTGAAATAAGATATATATCTCGTATCACTATTATATAATTAACACATTATTCAGATTTTAATATTACATAATATTCTGCCAGATAAATATTTAAGTTCGTTTTTTTCAAATATATTTTTAAACAAAAATCATGCTTCTCGTTCTCACTGCACGCCCCTGTTATATAATATGTTCAATAAAAAGTATAAGAAGAACTTTAAAAAATCTTTTGTTTACCCACCAATATTTGATACTGAAAAGCATTGAAGAAAAATAGTATTTATTAATAATCAAATTTCAAATTCAATAGTTAAAGAAATTCCAATGTTATCAATAATAATTAATATAAAAAGTACGCATTAAATAATAAAGATAAGGATGATTTTTCTAATAAAATCGGGTGTTTATAAATTGATTTGTAATGAATGTGATTATTTTTATACAGGAAAAACGTACAGAAATTTTGATATTAGAGTCAATGAACACTTAAAGTGGCTAAGTAGAAATAATTATTCCAAATTTGCGATCATTTTTGGATATGATCATTATTTTGATATTAATTAGGATTTACAAATTTTCCGTACAAATTATTAGAAATTCTGGAAATAAGAAAAAATGTAAAACGTGTAGTAAATTGAAATAAATAAATAATCAGGTTCTTTTAATAAATGTTATATTTTAAATTTGTTTTCATGTTAGTACTTAATTATTATTCATTTCTCATATATTATTTTTTTATACTTTGATGATTTTTAATTGATTTTTAATTTGTTAGTATACATTATATCCTGACGAAGGGACCACTGGCACTGATATTTCCGTTATATAAGTGGTGAAAACAAAGTACTTATTTATTAATCACATTAATGATTAATAAAAATATACTTAGTTTTAAATTCGTTATTCTTTATGAAATTCACAAATCACTCAACACGATCAAATTAATACTCTATAAGATCTTTATTATCGCTGGGTAACACTTTTTTTATCACTCGTTAGAACATTCAATTCAATTCATTCACAGAATTGTGGCACTTATTTATTTTGCAACTATCATTTTCATTATAATTCCTTTTTATGCGATGTCTGGTTTCCATTTTATTGTAGTTTTGCTTACTTGACTCAAGCCCGGTTGTTTCAAGCTGGATTAAGATAAAAGTTCGATTTAAGGTACAGATATACATGCTTATTAGTGGCATGCCACTTAGTGGCATGCTCATAAATCAACCGGCGGTTGTACGGCTAGTGGCATGCTCGTTACTAGCAATGTGCGTACACACATGCCACTAATAAGCAAGGCCTAGAGAAGGTCGATACTGCGCATGCTCACGTGCCACTAAATAAGCATGTGTATCTGTAGCTTAAAGCGTAGATTTTTACGGAAACGGATCGCTTGATTGTTGAGGAACGCAAAAATCTATGATTTAAATGAACTTTTACTTTAATCGAATTCGAGGCAACCGGGCCTAATAAATTAATTTGTATCGCATTGGTACTAAATAAAACTTAAGATATTCAGAAAAATCGGTTCATCAGTATTAATTATAACTGGCATTTTGCATTGTGTGGAAAATCTTTAGTCGGTAGAGTGAGGAATGAACAAATTAGAAGTGGATGTAGTGCTGGCTGTAGTTCGGTAAACAGAATAAAGGAGTGCTGAGATGGTTTGGTCGTGTAGAACGTATGAGCGAGGAAAAGATGGTTAAGAAAATATACAGTGCAAGTGTTGAAGGTAACAGGTATAGAGAGCGTCCGCGAAAGACCTGGCATGATTAGATTCTACAAGTATTGGAGGATGGCCCTGTTAAAAGCCTCAACAACCCTAAAGTATGCACGAGAAGATGTATAAATAAAGCCGAAGGAAAAGTAGTGTGCCAAGATAGAGGAATGTGGCGTTCTATCCTCTCAGATTATCTCTGCGGGGAAACGGCGTGATGGTCGGTTAGTTAGTTATAAACTGGTAATCCTCAATGGCCGCATTAAATTTTTAATGTGCAACATCTTTCCTCTCGCTTTCCTGCAAATGATTTCGTGAAAATGGACGGAAATGCGTAACAGGAAATAAGATGCCAGTTACATACAACCTAGGTACCTATTAGATTTTTTTTAAATTTTATTCCCTTTATATTAACTCGTGGCGTCTGCTTGCTTGCTTGCTTGCTGGCCGGCATGCTGGCCGGCTTGCTGGCCGGCATGCTGGCCGGCTTGCCGGGTGAAAAAACTTTGGATGGATTTTTAACCATTTTCCCGTGATCCAATCAAGCTGAAACTTGGCAAGTAGACTCGTGGCGACGATAAAGAAGATATATCAAATTTTCTTTAAAAAAAATGAATAATTATAGTATAATTTCGGATTTTTAGAAATTTTATTGGTTTTTTCAAATTGGAATCATTAGAAAAGTTTTATTACAACAACGGCGGCCCGATAACGTCGCGGAATATTTTCTAAATTTGAATTACTCCGTCGGTATGCATAATAGGTACTTCACTACGAATGTCAAAAATCAAAATTGACTGACAAATGTTCTTAGAATTTAATATTCAAAGCATGAAGTGTCTTATCAGAGCTCAAAACATCTGACATTTTAGAAATATATTAAATTACTGTAAGTTTAGTGTTATGTAATACGTTTTAATTCGTCTTTAATTGTTGTTATATTTTACAAAGAAAGGGAGTATAATAAAAACTTGGTGTTTATGGGTTACTTTTTTACATTAATGTAAACAATAAGTACCCGTAATGAGTTAAATTCTCAAATTTTATGTAAATTATGTGATTATTTTTAAATATTTGTTAAAAATTTTCATACAATATGTTTGGCAGCACACAACCGCCATCTATGGTATAAAATAAAAGCATATAATTGACCAAACACATATCTAAACAAAATGCGTATTTTGTTTAGATATGTGAACCTACCTATTGCGGAAAAATGCAATAATAAATAGATGCATGCACATTATCTTTACTTGTATTTACTAATTAATAAATATACAGGGTGTACCAGAGCTAGCAGCAGGACCTTGGCCGGTAGATTCCTGACTATGATATGAGTCTAAAATTTTCAAGCAACCATGACCTTAAAGAATAGTTATGGAGGTATGCAATATTAAAGTTTCGATTTTTTTCAATATTTCTTACTTATTTTTTTGCTAAAAGTTGGAATATCCTTACAGTAACTGATTATGAAAAAATAATTTTCTTTCATACAACTTAAATAAAATGATAAAAACCTTGTAAAAAATGTTATGTAACGTGTAAAAAAAGGGTTATTATCATTTTATTCGACTTGTATTAAAGCGAATGAATTTTTCATAATCTACATAAGTTACCGTAATGATAGTTCAACTTTTTGCAGAAAAAAAATTAAGAAATATTGAAAAAAAAATGCAAACTTTGATATTGTATATCTCCATAACTATTGATATTATGGCTATGGTTCCTTGAATATTTTGGACTAATAACACGGCAGGAAACTACCTGCCAAGTTTGTGCTGCTAGCTCTGGTACACCCTGTATTCGCTTTATTAAATTTTGATGTTAATTTCTGTTGTTGCTCTATTGATGTTTTAATTGTGAGATGTCAAATGTAACACGTTACATGCGACTAACGTGAGGTTTGTTTTGGACATGCGGCCTTTTCTTTTACATACCAGATAAATGAATAAGTGTGTTTTAGCTAGTTAGCAGTTGTTGACAGTCCCGGCGAGTTACAATGCAGAATTGCAATGATAATCGGATATTACATAAGCCGAAACACGGCGTCGCGGTTGGAAAGCCGCCAGTCGATATTCGCACCGCGGTAAATAATGCAAATAGTTCACAGATCTGAATAGTGTGTCACTCGTGTGTCCGAGTCGCGATGGAAACACCTACATTCGATCGACAGGGATGTGACCGAACGGGAATTAAAACGTTCTCGGAATGATCGAATTCTTTTCGGATAATTTCAACTGCGCTCCATGAGCTCTATACTCTATTTTAAACTTGTCGAGGGCCAAAAAAACATTTATAAAAGTAAATCACCAAGGCCAAAGATTTTCTGAACTTTTTGTGATATTTCTTTTTACGAAAAAACCATGAAAACATGCGTATATTTAAAAAAAAAAACACACACATTCATATTATTTTATCGTAATTGTCGTAATGCAATTATTTTTTTTATCGTTTAAGAAAAAAAAAAAATTTTCAATTCCGATAATGTTGCCAGCGCAACATTATACGAAAAATAATAATTTATTTTTATTTCTTTATTAGAGACAACGCTACTATTATTAATTGATGCCTACCAAATAATCTTCTTCTGTGTGGTATATTTTGTTGCACGACACGGCACACGACGGGACATCGCACTCATAACACGTAAATACTTTCACACACATACACATATTTCAAATAAACGCAAGAAAATTGCGTGTATTTATGTTAATAAATCACTGTTAGTATTCAATTGAATCATAAACCAACAAAACTGATAAATATCGCAAAATATGTCGTATATATTTGTGTATACGTGTACAAATAAATCGAAAATCGAAAAAAATAAATTGTATTTCCCGCGCACTTTGTGCGTGACCTTGAATGACGGAATATTTGAATTTCGATTGCGCAACACGCGTTTGGGGCGACATCTACAACTATTCTACACGATTTTTATGGCAGAAAAACTTATGTTTTGATTGTTGATTTAAAATATAATCCGTGATGTTTTTGAGTTGAAAATGAAACGACAGGTCACTACGGGATTTCTCTACCGGGAAAAAATCACGTTTTTCAAATTCGATACGCGGCCGTCGAGAAATAATTAATTTTGTGCCTGTCGCACATATCCGACGTGGCACTCTGGCCCCTGTCATTGTCTGTCGCGCAGGTCCGACGTGGCCCCACGCTCATTAAGGAGCCAAACGTCACAAAATTTATAAAACTGGGAAGACTTCGGTGGCTGGGTCATGTGGAGACAATGTCCGAGCATCAAGCACCGAAGTCCCTGCTGAACTCAAGGCCGATAGGGCGAAGAAGCTTAGGAAGGCCAAAATTAAGATGGAGTGACAACGTCCTCAAAGACATATCTGCCTTGGAGCTTCGGAACTGGAGAGAGCTGGCACTAGACCGAGATGAGTGGAGGAAGATTATTGAGGAGGCCAAGTCCCACCAAGGGTTGTTGTGCCAAAAATGATGATGATGATGAATTTTAACTGTTACAAGACGAATGCCGAATTTTGTGACTTGTTAATGTATATTACAGATGTCTCACAGAGACGAAACTGTATTTTTACTATGGTAAAGTAGGTATAGAAGTATTTTGGGCGCACATAGGGTTTACGACCTATTGTACAGCTGGCTAAAATGATCACTTTACACAATTTCCACCCACGATAGAATATAGTATGTCTACTAATTTTTTGGAAGTTGTATTGCGTGCCACGCTTTACATGTATGTTGTAACCATCCTCAACCACCCAACCTCAATATATACAACTTCCAAAAAATTAGTAGTAATATTGGTATATTATATCGTGGGTGGAATGGCGAACGTTACATTGTGTAAAGTGATCACTAAAGTCAGCCGTACGTTAGTTCGTAAGCCCTATGTATACCCAAAAGACTTCTATACCTACTTTCCCATAATAAAAATACAGTTTCATCTCTGTGAGACATCTATAATATACAACAATTGATTAATGATGTCTCTGTGACAAAAATCCAGCACGGTTCTGAAAGATTTGAACAAATTCAAAATATTATTTGTGACTTGTATTTATATGGAAAGTATTGAATAGAGATGCTGTATTATTTTAAGAATTTTCAAGTTTGTGTTTACTGGGGTATTATGCCGTGTTGTTACGACCTTTCGGGCCGACGTTTCGGATCCCATTGCAGGGTCCATCATCAGGGCTAACGTGTTATGATGGACCCTGCAATGGGATCCGAAACGTCGGCCCGAAAGGTCGTAACAACACGGCATAATACCCCAGTAAACACAAACTTGAAGATTCTGAGTGGCCGTGAAAACCTAAGAACATTTTAAGAATTAATGAAGTTTTGGATGTGTAACATCTTTCCGGGTGTGATTTCGTGAAAATGGACGAAAATGCGTAACAGGAAACTAGACGCCGGGGAAGCTTGCGCTATTTCATTTGACCAATGAGCGCGCGCGGTGATGGAGTTGGCCGTCACACGGTACCAACCCGTTTTCCTAGAGGTTGGTACTGTATTTGTTTCTTACATGTACATGAGTTTGTTTCTTTCAAACTCTGTGGGAATTGACAAAATTAAAGAAAATAAACCTTATTGTGCTGCTCTGTTAATAAAGAAACGACATTAAAAGTTTATTCTTTAATATGTCAAATATTTATTTGATAACTTTTAACGTTATCAAGAATATTTTTTTTCTATCCACCAACACAGTAAACTGTTGTATCGACACGGTCACACTTGTTTAGCGACCGCTCGCAGTGAGGCGAAATTCAATATTTTTCTAAGAAGCAAATTCTCAAATATAATAAATATCATAATAAAATGCAGATCAATAATAATGCACAATTATTCGAATAAATTTTCCCAATTTGGCTTTTTTAAATTTTGAGGTTAATTTGTGTCGCTGCTCAATTTTGAGACGTCAAATGTTACACATCATAAGCAACTAATGTCAGGCTCACTCATTTTTTATTTTGTATTTCAGCACGATTCTCAGAAACAATTCTGTTCAAACACTAATGACACGTAATACATATAAGGATGAGGATAGATATACAATTTGTCATAAATGTGATATTCTTGGTAACACGAAAATATGTAAAGAAAAAACCCTTCAGAAACCAGTTTCTCGTAACCAGGAGTTACGAGAAATGGGAACCAAATCATAATGCCTAAATTTAAAACAACCCAAATTAAGAACCACAATATTTATAAAGCCATTAACTACTAAAATAATCTATGTATCTATCGAGATAAGCTGTATCAAATTAAAAAAGTTTAAACCTTCCTAAAATCCAACATAAAATTATAAGTCATTTAAACCTATAGCTTTTTTCAAAATACATTTCATTATCAAATTACCTTTACTGGCATATGTACATATATATATAAGGTACCCATCATAGTATAATATACTCTATATATAGATAGATATAGAGCTAGATATATATATCTATATGGAGAGTATATATATATATGTATCTCGTCGGCCAAATTGATTTACAATTAGTTCTAATATTGCCTCTGAAGATGATGGTCGTGTCCATCGAAAGCGCTTAGGCTTATATAACTCAAATTAGTGGAATAAAATGTGCATAAATCATTGTGTTAATCTAAAGCCTTTGGTTTCGAAGTGCGATGGATTGGCGCACATTGGTCATCTATGTTATGGTTGTTATCTACTGAGAATCTACTTTACGTTTTTGCCATGATTCTTTATGTTCCGAGAACCTTTGTTCGAAATCTCTACCTGTTTGTCCTATGTATACTGTGACTGACAGTCATATTGTTCAAATTTTTTTTCAGACGTGAATACCGAATTATTGTATTCGTCTATAATAGTGAGTACCGAATTTAAAATAAATGTAAAAGTTTATTGATTTGGAATTATTCACTATTTATTTGTGTGCATAGCACGTAATTTTTTCTGTAATATACTACCGTCAACAGGTTTTTGTTCAAATGTGAATACCGAATTTTTGTATTTGTCTATAGTGAGTACCGAATTCAAAGTAAATGTAAAAGTTTATTGATTTGGAATTATTCACTATTTATTTGTGTGCATAGCACATAATTTTTCTGTAATATACTACCGTCAACAGGTTTTTGTTCAAATGTGAATACCGAATTTTTGTATTTGTCTATAGTGAGTGCCGAATTCAAAGTAAATGTAAAAGTTTATTGATTTGGAATTATTCACTTGGGTACTTATTTGTGTGCATAGCACATATTTTTTTCTTAATACACTGATTTCATGGTCTCGCATTCCCGCTACAATAGGCACGCTGCGCGCGCGCTACTTCCGTTACAGTGAAAATGTTATCCTCAATGCATCAAAAAGATAACTTAATAAGAAGACACGCTTATTCACTCGATAACAATTACTTTTGAGGGCAATTAGATAAGTTCTTGCAAAAAATCGCCAAATTTCTACCAAAATTTTGGGCTCGCATCGTGACCCAATAATGAAATTTTTTGATTTAGCAATAAGGATTTTTTTTAAGTACAAGATTCGGCGAATTAGAATTCGTCGAACTGTCTGCTGGGAGGAACCCGCCGCGGAGACGAATGAAGTCAGTTGAAATTCAAATTGCGTAATAGAACGCGGCGGATTCCGAATTGGAAATTTGAATTTGGCGCCGCTGGAAAATTTTCCGGAATAACACACTTATCAGACGTGCGTTTTGTAACAGTACATTTTATGCTTTCTAAAACTATCAGCATTATGCAAAAAAAAGTTTTTTTTTAATTTAATTTATTTAAATCAAATAAAAGTATTATTTTTTATTAAGTCTAACCCTTTTCGAGCCTCAGGTGATTATTGGAACGGGAACCTGAAACAAAACTAACCTTAACAGACTCCAACGACAACAAAACAAAATACTAAAAAAGTAACCCATAAAAACCAAGTTTTTATTATATTCCCTTTCTTTGTAAAATATAACAACAATTAAAGACGAAAACATATAACATAACACTAAACTTACAGTAATTTCATATATTTCTAAAATGTCAGATGTTTTGAGCTTTGGTAAGACACTTCATGCTTTGAAGATTAAATTCTAAAAACATTTGTCAGTCAATTTAGAGTTTCGACATTCGTAGTGAAGTACCTATTTTGCATACCGACGGAGTAATTCAAATTTAGAAAATATTCCGCGACGTTATCGGGCCGCCGTAATCAAACTTTTCTAATGATTCCAATTTGAAAAAACCAATAAAATTTCTAAAAATCCGAAATTATACTATAATAATTAATTTTTTTAACGACAATTTGATAGATTTTCTTGATCGTCGCCACGAGTCTGCTTGCCAAGTTTTAGCTCGATTGGATCACGGGAAAAGGGTCAAAAATCGATCCAAAGTTTATGATGACGGCAAGCAAGCAGACGCCACGAGTTAATATAAAGGGAGTAAAAATGGTCTATGATCTGAAATACCGAACACCAACTGAAACTGTATACCGTATAACACAACAATTAAACATCGAAAGCATTACAAAAATCGAAACACTTAAAATCATTCACAGACTAGCAATTGGCGAAATACAAGACGAAGACATCAAATTAAACAAAATACACGAAAAACACCAACGCAACACCAGAATGACTCAAAACTATCACATAACACACGCCAAAACAAAAACAGGACAATCCCGACTAATTTGCAACGGATCAAAACTATACAACGACCTACCACAACAGACCAAACAACTAACTACTGACAAATTCAAAACAGATGTGACAAAAATGATATAACTCGGCCAACTATAAAAAAATGACTTTGTATCTAAATTATGTTATTATTATATTCTTATATTGAATCATGTAAAAATGTTATCTATAAACCTTTTAGGTT